>CAKZFB020000074.1:0-178374 GCA_936432065.2 Rutpela maculata
TTTTAGGCCTTAGGTCACAGGTCTTAGGCATTATTAAATAGGCCTGAGGTCTTAGGCCATAGGTCCTAAGTCTTAGGCCTTAGGAAATAGGTTTTAGGCCTTAGGCCATAGGTCTTAAGTCTTAGGCCTTAGGAAATAGGCCTTAGGTCATGGGTCTTAGGCCTTTTTGCCTTAGGCCATAGGACTTAGGTCTAAGGCCATAGGTCTTAGGCCTTAGGAAATAGGCCTTAGGTCATAGGTCTTAGGCCTTACATCTTAGGCCTTGGGTCATGGGCCTTAGGTCTTAGGCCATAGGTCTTAGGACTTAGGCCTTTGGCCTTAGGTCTTAGGCCTGAGGTTTTAGGCCATAGATCTTAGGCCTTAGGAAATAGGCTTTAGGTCTTAGGCCTGAGGCTTTCGGCCTTTAGGTCTTAGACCTTAGGAAATACGTCTTAGGCCTTATTAAATAGGCCTTAGGTCATAGGCCTTAATCCATAGGTCTTAGACCTTAGACCTTAGGCCTTAGATCTTAGGTCTTACGAAATATTCCTTAGGTCTTAGGCCTTATTAAATGGGCCTTAAGTCACAGGTCTTAGGCCTTATTAAAAAGGCCTGAGGTCTTAGGCCTTAGGCCATAGGTCTTAAGCCATAGGTCTTAGGCCTTAGGTCTTAGGCCTTAGGCCATAGGTCTTAGGCCTCAGGAAACAGGCCTTAGGTCATAGGTCTTAGGCCTTATTAAATAGCCTTATTAAATAGGCCTTAGATCTTAGGTCATAGGTCTTAGGCCTTAGGAAACAGGCCTTTTTGCCTTAGGTCTTAGGTCTTTGGCCTTAGGCCTTGGACCATAGGTCTTAGACCTTATTATATAGGCCTTAGGTCATAGGCCTTAATCCTTAGGTCTTAGATCTTAGACCTTAGGCCTTAGATCTTAGGCCATAGGTCTTAGGAAATAGGCCTTAGGTCTTAGGACATAGGTCTTGGGCCTTATTAAATAGGCCTGAGGTCTTAGGCCTTAGGCCTTTTTGCCTTAGGTCTTAGGCCTTAGGAAATAGTCCTTAGGTCACAGGTCTTAGGCCTTATTAAAGAGGCCTGAGGTCTTAGGCCTTAGGCCATAGGTCTTAGGCCTTAGGCCATAGGTCTTAAGCCATAGGTCTTAGGCCTTAGGCCATAGGTCTTAGGCCTTAGGAAACAGGCCATAGGTCTTAGGCCTTAGGCCATAGGTCTTAGGCCTTAGGAAACAGGCCTTAGGTCAAAGTTATGACTAGGAAATTTTGTTAACAACATTTTTTGATTCGACGACATTAAAGCATGTTTTACCATGTCATCGTATAGTAAAAGCACATTTTTGATTCGAGTTAATCATTCAATACGAATCATTTACAAGCTTCTGTAGATCATTTTATTCGATTCAGCAAAGTAGAGAGAACGTTTACTTCAAATGATCAAATAGCAAAAATGCATTTTGAAGTGAGTTTTTTCGATAACGGTGGGTTTGACGAGATTTTCCCAAGACACCTTTTCGCCTAGAAAATTCATGACTAGGAACTTCTGTTAACAACATTTTTTGATTCGACGCCGTTAAAGCATGTTTTACCATGTCATCGCATAGTAAAAGCACATTTTTGAATCGAGTTAAACATTCAATACCAATCATTTACAACCATACATAGAACGTTGTATTCGACTCAACAAAGTAGAGTGAACGTTTACTTCAAATAATCAAATATCAGAAATGCATTTTGAAGTGAGTTTTTTCGATAACGGTGGGTTTTACGAGATTTTCCCAAGAGACCTTTTCGCCTAGAAAATTCATGACTAGGAACTTCTGTCAACAACATTTTTTGATTCGACGACGTTAAAGCATGTTTTACCATGTCATCGCATAGTAAAAGCAAATTTTTGATTTGAGTTAATCATTCAATACCTCCGATTAAAGAACTTATATCTAGATACATAATGGCATGAATTTTATGATCCCGACAGACTCCCATTCTAAGGCACTTCTTCCCATAAGTTGCTGATTGGCCCATCGGCGTATTCGCGGCCGCTCGTACACGATCGGCTTCAGTTCGATTATCATAATATCAGTTGACAGTTCGGCCATTAATGTGAATAAATGTTTTTCGTGTTCTCCGATTAAAAAGTGGTGAAAAAGTCATTTTATTTTAAGTTGTGGTTTGCTGAATACCTAAATAATATTCTGTTTTCGTATTTACATAGTTTAGTGACAATATTTGTTCAAAATGGTGAGGTGCTGTGGTGTTTGCAGAAAGCGGTTCAGAAAAGAAGAAAGTCGATCGTTTTATAAGTAAGTAGAGGTCATAGTCGTAACATGCTGGGGTTCAGTTTACAGTTGTAACAATAAAATTATAATTAATATCCTTTCAATACATATTTCCCTTGAATAAAACATCTCTACCGATTATATTTTTTAAAGCCGCGGTTAAGTTCCTAGAGGTTATGAAAATTTAACCAACAGTTATAACATAAAATAGGTACAATATTGTTCTTATTTTAGTAAATACATTCATATTTATTTTCTTCGGCAAACTTTAATGTAAATAAATTACACAAAAACAAAAATGTGATTATCACACAAGACATTATGTGCACGCTATGTTAATTTCATTGCTATTACTTCCACATCCAGTGGAATTTTTAAAAAAAATTTTATTGTTCAAATGGGCTTACAGGGTCATGAAATGTCGAGATAGATAGAGAAGATACCTATTGTCTTGAAATTTGGTCCATGTATGTATTGTAACGAGACACGAGACAAGGTTCATAGCGATCTGGAAAACCTGAAAAAGTGAGGAAATTTGAAATTGGTCAGGGAAAAGTCAGGGAATTTGAAAATAATTTTTACAATGATTATTCCTAATATTCAGGAAAAGTTTAGCATAACGTTACTCAACTTAACATTACTTTGTAGGTTGCCAAAGGATGCCAGTGTGAGAGAGCTGTGGTGTTCTATCTTGGGAAAGGAGAATATTAAAATCACTAACATCTCCATATGCTCAGATCACTTTATACCAAGTGATTTTATAACAAAGCCGAGTGGTATAAAATATTTGAAGAAGGAATCATTTCCTTCTTTGGCAAGTACTTCATCAACTGGTACTAATGTGCTTCTCAGGTAAAAATAAAAATTACACATTCTTATTTGAAATCATGGAAGGATTTAGTATTTTTTATGAAGTCAAACTAGATAGCTAGATATACCATAAGTAACTTCCCGATTGGGAGAGTGCATGCTATTCATCTGCCACTTTTTCTAAATCTGACGAATTATTTTCAAAAAATATACAAGATAATTCCTTTAAGTAATGTAAATGACCTGGAAGAAGACTATTGTTTTTTTTTCAATAATCAGAGTGAAAAGGTGTTAATCGTAATAATCTAAATCATGAAAAAATTATATATACAGGGTGGACCATTGATAATAGGCCATACTTCAAGGGTAGATTGTTTGGACCAAAATATGAAGATATAACCAAACGTGCTTTAGTATATTGTTGCTGTGGAAAAAGATGAGGGTGTCAAAATTGTAATTTATTTTTCTTTTTTCTTTTTTTGCAATAATTCAACTAACTCTTGACCGATCTTCTCCCAATTTGGTAAGGAAACATTTTTTAAGCTAAGAAACAACATTTTATGTATTTATTTTAAATTAAAACTACAGACAAATAAAAGTAATTTTTCAGTAATGTAATGTTCTATATCTATAATAAATGCATCTATACTAATATTTATAAACTTATCCCACTTACTAGTAAATTAAGAATATAGTATCCTTCTCACACTACTACGTAGTAATGGTATTTATCTAATTTTTACCATATACAGAAGTGCCACTACGTTTTGTAGAAAAAAATATTCATCATCAGGTTTAGCTCATGAGGCGCCCTCCACGGGCTAGTGTGATGTAATACATAAATGATTGTTTCTTAGTTTAAAAAATGTTTCCTTACCAAATTGGGAGAAGATCGGTCAAGAGGTAGTTGTGATATTGCAAAAAAAAGAAAAATAAATTACAATTTTGACACCCTGTATCTTTTTCCACAGCAACAATTTACTAAAGCATGTAACTCAGAATGTCTTTTACAATTGTTACAAGTATTTGTATCAAGCGATTTTTTTTTATCAATGTTTTGCCACTTAGTGAATGCAAAAAAAACAATTGGCACACATCCCGGTAAGTTGAGCTCCAGAGACAGGCATTCTAAACTGCAAGCTATGTCACTGGGCATGAAAGAAATAATCAAGCTGATTTCTTTATTATCGATTAATGACCACTTAGTTATTTTAAAAATACAATCGGAATACAACCCAGTTAGTGGAGGCCCAGAGGCGCACATAGATTCCTGTTATTGGAGGTACAGCGGCTGACATTTTAAAACTGCAAGGTGTCTTCTTTTAAGCCATGATTAGTAAATGTCAACCTGATTTTTTTTAAAATAATTAATTTCATTTGTAAATCTCATATCACTTTTATTGTCGGCCATGCTCTAATGCAAATAATTAATCATGTCTCTAGTGGTTACAAACGTGTCAGGTAAATGCATGCTGGCTCCTGTACCATAAACATTTTCGCCAATAATTTATCGTGTTCACACATAAAAGTTTTGATTTTGTATAATTTTTGAGATTTTAAAACCTTGTTCTATTTTTTGCTTAGTATGTCTCAAAGTAATATGTCGTGTTTATTCTTAGCTTGGTTTATAGACCAAGTTTTTTTGTTTCTACTACTTTTGAACACTACTTGAATTTTAGGGTAAAAGACTGTTCAGAAACCGATTCTTCAACTATTTCAGTAATGTCAGTACATAGTTTGGGAAGTGCCTCTCCTTTGAAGTCTTCGTCTACATTAACAGCTTCAGAAACTGAATGTATATTAGCAGAAAGTAAAGAAGGAAGTAAAACTGGTGCTAAGAGACGGTTAGTAAATATTCTAAAAAAAAAAATTAATTTTAAGTAAGTACCTATATATAATTATTTAATTGTAGAAGGGTATCACAACCTCGTTATTTTGGGGACTGTCATACAGATGATATGGATTCTCCTAAAAGAGCACGGAGGAATTGGCAGATAGCGAAAAATACAATATCATCTGAAAGGAAAAAAATCAGAAATCTACAGTTATCAAAAAGAAGACTAAAAGCAAAAGTATCATGTTTTAGTTCTCTTTTGAATTATTTAAAACAGCAGTATTCCATAACAGAAAGTGCTGAAAGTATAATACAAGTAAGTTTACGTTGATTTTGATTAAATAGACAAATTTAACAGGGTAACATGTTTACAAGAAACGGTCTACACATGCATACATACAAACATTTTTTTCGACATTTCAGTTTAGGTTATAAAACATATTTCAGTATACATTTTTTTTTTTTAATTAGTCGGCGACCCCTCCCGATCCTTGGGGACAATGTTTTTCATACAGATTAAAGCCTAATGAACAATTTAAGACATGTCGTAAAAAAAAACTGGCTGTACTTTCAAAATGGCGGCCATATGTTAAAAAAAATTGTTGCCAATGTTGTTTTTGTTATTTAACATAAAAACTAAAAAAGATGGACAAGAACTTTTTTCACAAAAAACAACGTGCATAACATTTTCTACAATTTTGTTCCTATACAATATTTTGATAGGAGTTACCATTTTCCAGATAAATGAGTCCAAAATTAAGAAAACATGGAAATTCATATATCAGTAAATCACTTAGAGGAAATAACTGTGACAGTTATTGTAAGGCGTATAATATAACTTTATATTATTAACATCACAAAAAATAAAATAAACTGAAAAAAAATTAATAACAATATTATAATTTGCAGACATTTATCTTGAAAATAGTAACAATGGTATCTGGAAAATGGTAACTCCTATCCAAATATCGTATAGGAACAAAATTGTAGAAAATTTTATGCACTTTGGTTTTTGTGCAGAAAGTTTTTCTCCAACTTCTTTGGTTTTTGTGTTTAATGACAAAGACAATATTTGCAAATTTTCTTTTTTTTAAACGACGCCATTTTGAAAGTGCAGACAATTTTTTTTTTTGGGGGGGGGGGCATGTCTTAAATTGTTCCTTAGGCTTTAATCTTTATGAAAAACATTGTCCCCAAGGATCGGAGGGGGGGTGGGGGGGTGCACGGCCACTTAGGGTGAGCTCCCGTAAGTAGTAAATTATTAAAAATTTTTGTCTGGTTATGACTAATTCGGTAAATGAAACAGGTATAATAATATGAATAAAATTAATATTAACTTAAAAATGTTATATAAAATCCATATTAATCGATTTTTTCAAATTCTAATCCAATTTTCTAATCAACTGTCGTAAAATTAACACATTTGTTAATTACTTAAGAGTTTTTAGAATATTTATGTTGGCAAAAATAACATGATGTTGAGATTGAATGTCATTATAAAAGGGTACTGAAAAATATGATTGTATCGTCAGTATATTGTCAGTAGTAATATAACAAGTGCAAAGATTATTATCGATGATATTTGTGAGTGACACCGAGCTGCAGATTCAATGAGTCCGAAGGACGAATTAATTATGCTGCTACGGACTTACAAAAGATATCATCGATTATTAATCATAACGTGTTATGTTTACTAGAAGATACTGAATGACAACACTCAAAAGAAACTAAATGGGCTCATTTAGTGATATTTAATTTACAATTTATTTTTGCATTTTCTGTAGTATTTAACCCTTTATGTATATAGTGAAAAAAATAGGTTGCTAGCGTTAATATTAACTGTAATATTTTATTTTCAATTCGTAACATTTTTGAAATGCTCGATTGCGCGTGGATGATGTCACGGCACCCGCTCAACTGGCTTTATGGCTTTTATGAGTTATTCGGTCTGTTGTGCTGCCGTATGAAATTATGTGGGTGCAGGCTAGCGGTCAACCGTTGACTGGAGTGCGGGTGGCTTGACGTCACACTGCGTTTTCGCGAGCTCTATTTTCATTATTTATTTTGAGAGAGAAGGGTTGAAAAAAAATTCTAATATTTTGCACATTTACTAACTACAAGGTGCACTTTCGAAATATGAATTAAAAAAAATGCCAAATGAGCCCATTGGAATGAAAAGTTTGATATTGACAAGTATCAGATTTGATAAATGAAAATATCATTACAAAATTCAAAAGAAACAAAAACTATTGCGATACACGGTTTGAACATTAATTAATTCATTTTTTTTATTGTCATTTAAGCCTACCTAACGAGTAGCACTCGTTGTAGTTTTAAATATGATATGTAACTGTCAGATGCTGATAAAATCTTCTGTTTTTTATTATTGCTACGATAGCCATTGTAACCAAGTAAATTTTTAATTTCAACTGCCACATACTGCCACGTGATGTGAAGTATATTCTCATAAAAAAAATAATAATAATACGTAAACATTCGTATGTGATGCACTTTATTTTAAATTTAAATATTTTCAATCTATTTCAGGGATCGCTTTCAGAAACATCTGGTGAAATAGTGAAAAGGTTACTGAAAGGACCTTCACGGCAGAAGTATACACCTGAACTAAGAGCCTTCGCTTTGACTCTTAGTTTTTATTCAACCAAAGCATATAACTATGTCAGAGATACGTTTAATAACACATTGCCTCATACCAGCACAATTTCAAAATGGTACCAATCGATCGACGGTAGCCCTGGTTTTACAAAAGAAGCCATCGCAGCTGTTAAAACTAAAGTCGCAGAACTTGCAAAAAAAGGACAAAAAGTTTTGTGCAATATCGTCATGGATGAAGTAGCTATAATGCAAAGGGTAGAATGGACAGGGAAAAAATTCACTGGATATATCGATATTGGTACCGATGTTGATTGTGATTCAATGCCCGAAGCTAAGGAAGCCCTAGTTTTTATGCTAGTGGCCATTAATGGCCAATGGAAAATACCCGTTGGATATTTCCTTATAGCTGGACTAAGTGGGAGTGAAAAAGCCAATTTAGTGAATAAGCTATTGACATTTGTCAATGAAACAGGTGTTATTATTACATCAATAACATTTGATGGTGTCCCAGCAAATATTACAATGGCACATATTTTAGGAGCAAATTTTAGTAATCATCTAGATTTAACTACTTTCTTTAATAATCCTCTTACTTCTTATAAAATATTTATCTTTCTTGATATTTGCCATATGATCAAGTTGATCAGAAATTGTTTAGCAAGTAAAAAAACTCTGCAGGATGATGAAGGAAATTTAATTTCATGGTCATATTTTGAAAAACTCGTGGAGTTACAAAATAAAGAGGGATTAAAAGCTGGGTCAAAAATAAGCAAACGACATATTCAGTGGTTTAGGGAAAAAATGAAAGTTAAGTTAGCTACTCAAACGTTTAGCAATAGTGTAGCAGATGCTTTCATATTTTTGCGTGATGATATGGATTTAGATGAATTTAAAGATGTAGGGGCTACTGTAAAATTCACAAAAATAATGAATAATTTATTTGATATTTTTAATTGCCAAAGTCGATTTTCCAAAGCATTGTACAGAAAGGCAGTCTCAACAAAAACAGCTACATTTATTTTTGATTATTTAGAATCGTGTAAAAATTACATAAGTCAGTTAACTTTAAATGGACAATCAATATTAAAAAGTAAACGCAAAACTGGATTTTTAGGATTTCTGGTGTGTATTGAAAGTTTAAAATGCTTTTATAAAGAGTATATTGTGCAAACTCCTTTACTAAAATATATCCTCACTTATAAACTGTCCCAAGATCACTTAGAGATATTTTTTAGTATAATTAGGAGCAAAGGAGGATCCAATAACAATCCTACTGCAAGGCAGCTGGAACATATCTATAAAAGACTTTTAATACACTCAGAAGTCAAAGGAAGTGCACACGGAAATGTTACAGCAATAGATAATACAAGCATTTTACATTGCTCCTCACGTATTACCAAAACAATGTCTGGTGATGATTTATTAGAATCGGAAGAATATATTAATATATCTAAAGAAATTGAGGAACTGCATTTCATACATTCTTCTGCTTGGCACTTGACACCTTATTGTGCTGACGTTGTTGCATATATTGCAGGATTTGTTGTAAAATGCTTAAAAAAATGCGTAGCTTGTGTCACTTGTTTAAGCTTATTGCAATCTGAAGAATGTTTGTCGAAACTTCAAATAAGAAAGTGCTACGGAGCACTTATAAATGCTTCTTCATTTGTGGTTGAAATATGTAGAGTAGGTGAACTATGTTTGAGAGCATTTCTGTTAAGACGAAAAATTTTTCATAAAAAGTATGACAACATTACTCGGCTGCTAGTACACCAAACTGTAAGAACCTTACCTGTATCAATTTATGATCATTTTGGTGATCATATTTTTGATACTGACCCATTACAATATCACCCGATAGAAATTATAAAATTAATACTTAGCAAATATTTTAGTATCAGAATCCATTATGAAACACGTAAATTAAAAGATATAAAAGGAAACAGAGTAAGAAGTATTTTAACAAAAACTACTTTTTAAAAATCAATGATTTTTTTGTTTTGGTACACTGAAAGAAATGATTAAAATTCACAGTGTAATTATAACATGGCTAACGAAAAAGTATATCTTAGAGAAAGATTACCCCACTTTGGAATTATAGACAAGCGCCCTGTAAATTTATATAAATCAGATATTTCCTTCACTTTAACAGATTTTTCACAAATCGGTAGATAAGCTATATAATTTTCGCCCACTAATTTCATAAAAAAGAAAAGTTCTCCTTAAAGTCATTAAGCGTTATTTATTTATAGTTGAACATATGATCTTTATGTTTCTGTACGTTTTACATTTGAAAAACAACAGTAGGTCGTAATATTAGCATTTCAAAGTAGGCATGTTTGAAGTTTTTAGTAATTTTTGACCTTTTTCCGAACTTTTAATGTATATTCCAGTTAGATGCGCTCGATGAAACAAGATACCTCATTTCAATATTGAGCATTTAAGCGTTTAAATAATGGTCAATTTATATTGTTTCATCAAGCACTTCAGTGTATAAAAAACAAAATCGTTTCCGCGGGAGTCGTAGTAGTGTCGACGTTGCGTGCGAATTTAAACGTGTCAGCGCTCAAAGTATTGAATAAGAATATGTTTATCCACGACCATCGTATAATCATTGCATTCTACATTTAACATTTGTCAAATAATGATAGTCAATATTCCAACCTAATCTATAATGAACATAATCTAATTCTAACACATATTTAACCAACCAGAAACTAGTTGTTTTCATTCTAACGCACCTTTGATCAATCAGGAACTAGCAATTTTCATAAAGAAACGGTGAATCCATTTTTCCATCTTTTCGTGCATATTTTCGTGTTTGACGTATAACACGTCAACGTTTTATTGCAAATGAACTTCATTTTTTCACTTTTAAACGATTAAAACAGTTAAAACATGCGATAGCCGTGGATAAATTATAGTATTCAGCTCGCGTATAATGGCTATTACACACTAGGATGATTTACGACACGTCTTCGTCTCGTGCCGTAAACATCACCCTCATGAGTAATAGCTATCATTATACGCTCACTGAATAATCTACTATTCCAAAGAACAGTTTTTTATTACCCAAGACATATACTACTCGGAAAATATAATGACATACAACATGGCCGATGGGCGGAAATAAGGCCCTTATCTACCCCCGTCCTTTAACAGGTGATATTACATATAAATAAAGTACAATTTCGTAAGAGATTCAAAATTCGCTACCTCTGGCCTAAATATCCACATACATGGATCCCCCGCATGAGGGGATGACTCGTATGTACTACAAAATTATATTATTCATAATTTAGGTTTGATGGCCTGCAAATGCGTCTTGATTTGTTATTGCTGAATTGATTTATTGTTTTTTGTGTAGATTATTATTGTTTTAATAAGCTCTTCAATCTTTGCACCTGTAAAACATACTCATATTTTTTGTTCTGTATATGTAAAATAATAGATAGGTAATCTTTAGTTGATTTAAGATAAAACTCATGCATGTCATCAGATGCTTATTAAATAAATCTAAAGAAACATGACAAAAATTATTAACCAAAAATGCTGTTTGGTAAAAATCGGAATTCAACAAAAATTAAATAAACACTTTTGGCTATATAGCCAAACACTTGCATCAATATTAACTTAAATGTTTATAAAATCAAATTATTAGGTTTCTGAAGTCTTTCTGATTATAAGTATATCAAAAATAAATTGTTTATATTACTTGACTAATTCTAAAATGTCCTTGTTGGAAGATGATTGATATCCATTCTGATATTCAATACATATAATTATCACAAACACCATCTAACTATATTTTAAAAATTACGGCGTGTTCTGTCCTGTCCTTATAGGATATAAGTTTGTTTTACCTTGTCTATGCATTTGTATAGTATAAGTTTATTTTGCCTTAGTATAAATTTGTACAGTTAAGTTTATTTCACCTTACTATGGATTTGTGTAGTTAAGTTTATTTTGTACCTTGCCATGGATTCATATGCCTACAGCAGGGTGTATTAAATAGGTGATGCGACAAAACCTGCACATTGGATTTATTATAACTGCTTACTTTGTACCTAATGTAATAGATGGCAGGAGCAATCAGTCATAACTTAACGCATAGAAAAATAATTTTACAGGTTCTATGCTTCGAGGATATAGGGGAAAGTAAAGGTGCCTTTTCTATTTTACAACAATGCGTATGGTTTGTTCTCAACACATATAGGCGAGGGACGCGAGAGGCGTAGTAAACATTATAGTAAATACCCACAAAACAATAGAAAACGAAATCAAACAATACGCAAATGATACTAAACGCCATGTTAGAAAGGATACCCTACGATGATGAGATCATTATTTTGCACCAGCCAAGGGATCGGGGATTAATAATTTGCTTGTTTACAGCTGTAGCCCGAACAAACAAACAGCTGTTTGGCGAAGGTTCTATGCATAGTAGCATACAGTATTGCATACATTCCCAGCTTTTCGTTTGTGTTTAGTGAAACAAGAGTGCGGTGACATCTGACATTAACCAGAAGAAATACGTTCAATACGCTGGCGCTAAATTAAAAAAAATCAGCTATTTTTATGAAACACTATGGCAAATTTATCAATCTATACACAGGTAATTGTAGGACCCTAAGGGCCGGTTTTATAGGTACAGTTTAAATCTAAGTTTAACTAGAAGATTCTGTTGAGGTCCGAAATAAAAGTAAATAGCGTATTTAGCAAAGTCTATATTAAGCACATTCATCAAATAGGAAATTATTAATAAATTTGAATAAGATTCTGTGGTATTGATAGTTGTTATTGAAAGTTATTATCGATAGTTATCGAATGATTTTTGTAGTAAAAAAACTGCTGTGAGAAGCGTCTTTTTGAGTTTTTGTTGAAAGGTTCTTGTTAATTTCCTGGTTGATGAATGTGCTTAATATACACTTTGCTAAATACGCTATTTACTTTTATTTCGCACCTCAACAGAATCTTCTAGTTAAAATTAGGTTTAAACTGTACCTATAAAACCGGCCCTAAAGCTCACGCCATCTACTGAAGTAAATTGAAACCATGCACTTATAAAGCCATTAAAATCTAATATATTTAGCATAATTATTGTACTGTATTTGCAGGTTAAGTTGAAAAACGCTCACTGAGCCATACTTCGCCTTTCCATAATTTTTGTATGTGTAATTTGCAGATTACTTTTAAATTGTAATATTACAAATGAATAAAGACATATTGTTATTATTATTATTATAACCTATTTAATACACCGTGACCTACAGTAAGCAGGATCTGTAAATTAATATTAATTTATAGTTATAGAACTCAACAATTTTTGTAAGTAATTTTGTATTGCACAAAACATTAACTTTTGTATGGTGCTATTCAAATTAGAATAAGAAACCTGGAGAGTCTTGATTAAGTTTTGAATAAAATAAAATTCTGGTTAAAAATCATGTATACTCATTTTATGAACAAAAAATTATCACTTGCCCTCTGTGGTAAAATCAAACTGCACAATTTATTTGAAAAAGATTATGTAGGAGATAAGGAGATATCCCGCGTTCCCCGAAAAGTACACGTTAATATTTTATGTAGTTTATGCTTTTGACAACATTATTGATTGGCAGTTTGTTGTAAAACATTACTGGCAAAAATCGCATTCAGTATGCTGAAAATGAACAAAAAACTTCATGGTGACAAAAATTGTGCCTTTTTGGGGGCCGCAGCTGTACATGATCTTGTGAGCTTACTCTTTATGAAGAAATTTATAAGCATTCTGAAAGTTCTTAATGCATCAAACTATTTTTTTATATTGTATATGTTCAGAAAGTTGAAATACTGATGGTATTTTAAGTCTTTAATTTTATAATAAAAGAAAATTAAAGGTTTACTAAGTTGCTTTTATCAAGAATAAAAACTTATAAGTTTTTTCTTAAAAAAAAAATTGTCATTTTTTTAATCTTGAAAATATCATTTAATCCAGTTGGTTCGAACAAAGTTTTCACAATACACAATAACTTTTTCTTTACAACAATAAAAAAGAAAGTAAAACGTAGATAGGTAAGTATAAAAAAGAGGTAGAGAGTTTTCAGCATCTCCCGATGATGCCAACTGAATTGGGAGACAGTTCTTTCTACTCAGGCTATTTATTCAACTTTTTCATAGAAACAAAAAAAGAACGTAAAAAATGTACAGGTAAGTCTGAAAACGAGGTAGACAAATGTAAAGGGGGCTTTAAAATCATTTCCCAATGATGCCAATATAATTCCTTCTGTGATTCCTTGTATGTAATAGTTGGAGGTTATTTTCTTCAAATTTTACTTATCACGAGAAGCCATAACTAGAAATTTATTACCAAAGGTAATAATAATTTAAAAACTTAGATGGCACTGAAATTTACTAAAAAAAAAAAATTCTTCGGTTCATTAACTTGTATACATAACACAAGGTCTTCCCGAAAATATTGAAAGTATCTGATACAAATTCTTATTTTTTTTTGTTTTATCATCCACTCCAATATTTCCAGTATTTTTGGGAAGACACTTAAATGTACATACGTTGTATATTTTACTTGTAATTTTGCATTGTAAAAATATGGTAATATTACAATGGGGTTTTAAACAATATCCCAAAATTGCTTCGAAATTTTTTGTACCTGACTTTCTGTACGTCTGGTGGTTGTGAATACTTGACCAACTTGGTGACTCAGAGTGAGCTAAAGGGTGTTGTGAGTGCATATTCGATCACATTGTCTAACGTGAACTGAATTCAATTTCCACCTTCTACAGTGGTAATGTATTTATTATTTTAAATATTTAACTCCCAACCAGACAATCTTGACATTGGATTTAAGGCTTGTCTAATTTGTGGTGTGTTAAATATATATGTTAAATATGCCATTCAATAGTGCAGAAACATAATAAATTATAATGACTAACATTCAAATAAGAAATATTGACAATTTAGCCTTGTAAATATGTATAATATTTACCCTCTTAGTATATGTAAACTTTCAGAAAGAATAGAGAAATGTAATTTTTATGGATGTTGAGACATTTTACTGATTTGTAACAATAGATATATTTCTAAGTTTAGGCTAATTAAATTTGAAATATATCAAACATTACCTTACTGTAATATTGCATACCTATATCACGTCGTATAAAGAGCCGGTAATGCAGGAATTGCAATAATTAATTTTAATGAAAATATTTACCCTTCTACACGTACCCGCCACTGTTGCCTATGGGAAGAATCATTTTTAATGGACATATAATGTGACTGTGTTGGGAGCAAACAAGGTATATAGTGAAAAGATAGCCTGTTATGTATCTAGATATAAGTTCTTTAATCGGAGTTCAATACGAATCATTTACAAGCTTCTGTAGATCATTGTATTCGATTCAGCAAAGTAGAGAGAACGTTTACTTCAAATGATCAAATAGCAAAAATGCATTTTGAAGTGAGTTTTTTCGATAACGGTGGGTTTTACGAGATTTTCCCAAGAGACCTTTTCGCCTAGAAAAGTCATGACTAGGAACTTTTGTTAACAACGCTTTTTGATTCGACGACGTTAAAGCATGTTTTACCATGTCATCGCATAATAAAAGCACATTTTTGAATCGAGTTAAACATTCAGTACGAATCATATACAAGCTTCTATAGAACACTGTATTCGAATCAATAAAGTAGAGTGTACGTTTACTTCAAATAATAAAATATCAGAAATGCATTTTGAAGTGAGTTTTTTCGATAACGGTGGGTTTTACGAGATTTTCCCAAGAGACCTTTTCGCCTAGAAAATTCATGACTAGGAAATTCTGTTAACAACATTTTTTGATTCGACGACGTTAAAGCATGTTTCACCATGTCATCGCATAATAAAAGCACATTTTTGAATCGAGTTAAACATTCAGTACGAATCATATACAAGCTTCTATAGAACACTGTATTCGAATCAATAAAGTAGAGTGTACGTTTACTTCAAATAATAAAATATCAGAAATGCATTTTGAAGTGAGTTTTTTCGATAACGGTGGGTTTTACGAGATTTTCCCAAGAGACCTTTTCGCCTAGAAAATTCATGACTAGGAAATTCTGTTAACAACATTTTTTGATTCGACGACGCACAGTGGCGAGAAATGTCAGTGTTCCACCCAAATTACTCTAGAGGTCGTAAATTTTAAGTTATTGAGACATTCTTTTTTTTTAAATGTTCGTCTTGAAATCACCTATCGATCCCTCTAGTCGGATTTTGAAATTTCATTTTTCATTTTTTTTAATTTCTAATAGAAAATCATATTTTTACAGAAAAATACTGTTTTTTCTATTAAATTTATTCTAACGGGCCGTAAATTTGAATTTTCGTAACAAATTTTTTTTTCAAATCTTCGTCTTTTAATCAGCTATTGATCAGTCTACATGAATTTTTGATTTAGTTCTTGACAACTGTCAAAATGACTGTCAAATATAAAAAAATACGATTTTTAGATAAATAATTCATACAATAACAGGTTGGTGTTCAGAAAAATATATATAGTGTTTTCAGTGTATCTGGTTCCGAAGTTGACAGGAAAATATGTATTTCTAAATTTGGCAGCTGCCATAATTGTTGTCAAATTTCTAAAGATAGATGGAAGAGCTTATTAATTTTAAAAATACCCTGTAAATGTATAGAAAAATAGATATATATATATATTGTTTTTGATCCGTTTGATTTAGTAATTGACAGGAAAATATGAATTTTAAATTTGGCAGCTGTCATAATTGCTGTCAATTTTCAAAATATGGAGGTAATGTCGACGGACCTTTTGCACAGGACCGTCGAATCTCCCTGCAATTTATAAGGCACACCCTGTATGTTCACACTATACCACATAAAAAATTCCAGCCTCGTATCTCAAGAAACTACAAAGTAAAAAGTGCTCAAATAAACTTGAGAATGAAAATAAAAATAAATAAATAAATAAAACTATTTCTTTTCTTTTTATATGCAACACGAGACGCCCCTGTCCGGCCAGCGTTCAAGAGGCTTCACCTCGACCCAGCAGGTAAAACTGGTGCGCTTGAAAGGGCTGGCTAGGCGCCGGTTGTCGCGTAGGAACACAATTACGCACCATTACGCGTCTTTGCATTAAATAAATATTTAAATTCAACCAATCGTCATAAAATTTCACACAATTAGTCTAGAAACCTTCAGTCATATCTCGTCAAAATTTCAGATCCCTACGGCATAGGAAAATATTTTATTTTTGCCCTCAAAGGTGCGGATCGCGCTTTTAGGCCAGGTAATCGATGAGCACGGGGAAGCCTCGCGACTCACAGGTAGTCAAGTGGTCTCATTCGACGAGGCTCGTCGTCCCGCACACAGGGCGCGAGCTATTAACCTAGTAGGTCGCAACCGCGGGGCGTAACTCCAAAAACAACGCGGAGGGCACTCTAGCGGGGAGACTAAACTCTTTAATATTAAATAATTCATAGTTGCCGAGCCATTCACGGTGAAGCGCTAAAAATTGGCGACGAGGGGTAGAAAATCCTCAACTTTACGATGGGACCATCCGCGGAACAATCTGCGGGGTGGTTCACGAATTATTATCAAATGAATCACAATTATGCAATTTTGCATATGACCACTTGACCTATGGCAATAAGGGTCCTTATGCTCCGCTCGAAACCTACGCCACCAAAAAGCAACACCCAAACCTTCGAGGGTACAAAAGCAAAGACAAGGAAAAAAGGGAGTCAGTCTCCATTTTTTCGCCAAGTAAGAAACACTCCCTTGCATAAGGGTGTTCGCCGTGTCGAGTTCTTTGTTCTTTCTATTAATGTTAAATCTCATGTAAATTCAGTGAAACAAATCATTGCAGTGTCGCAAACACGTTCAGCCAGTCGATAAAAAAAAACCATTTTTTTTATTAGCGATTTCCACGAGCTAGTCGAACTTAGCCGCAAACCGCGAGAAATTCCGCGGCGTCATTGACGCGACGCCGAGTTGTATCTGAGTCTTCGGTAAATTAACGATCATTTTTAAACATTAATTAAAGCACTTTGACAGTCAGCGAAACCACGGAGAGCATCTCCGCTGAGTTTAATTTTTTTATATATTCATCTATGACTTCAAAGAATAATTTCAGACAATCATAAAGTCTTTTTCTTTCACACTTTCAAATTAATCTAGATCACTCTAGGAACCCTGGCTGGAATCGCGAGTTACTCAACCTAACTGAGTTAATTAAATTCTCCCCCGCCGATCCGCGAGTGTAAACCATAGTGCGAGCAACAGGTGTAGTGTATTCTTCAGGGATTACAGCGAGGGAGAGGAGTAAGCATTTTTTTTTATTCGACGTCATCGAGCCAAGCTCAGGCGAACAGTTTCGTTGTATTCACCTGTGCTATAGCTACCTGTATTGTCTGCAGACCAACTCTCAATTATTACCTATCACAGGTGGGCTGGGCGAAACTAACTCCTTGAGCACGGGTCTGTACCTTTTTCTTTTCGCATTGATTTCATTGCCTTATCGTTAGTGTGTACAAAAAATAGTGCGACGTAAGGGAGAGCTATTGTCGATCTAAACAACAATAAGATTCATAAACCTTTGCTTGAAAATAAAATATAATAAACTTAAGCCGACCCCGACTCTCGAGGGTTGTCAAGAAGTGCTTTTACAGCCTCCTCGAATGATGAATTAGTCCCTCAGGCTAATCGCTGCCAAAATTGCGTAAAATCACGAATTTTTAAAAAAAATTTTTAAATTAAATTCAAATAAAATAAAGGACGCTTGGGAAGTCGCCATTTTTACAGGGTTGTAAAGTGCTGTGTCTGTTCGTTTAGAGGGCGTAGAGAGTTGTTACGAGAGTGGCTTCGCGTCAAAGTTAATTACCAGCCTAATCAGTGGCGTAAAGTACGAGATAGTAGGTCCTAGGTCAAGGGCTAGTGGAACGCGCGAAACCGCGTAATCGTGAATCATCTAAATTGTGTCAAAATAATTTTTCTCTTTAAATTATTTAAATTACAGTGAGCCATTGGGCATCCATTAGCATATCCTGCGCGTCTTTCGCCTAGCGGAGACGCGAGGAGCTTAGAGTCTGCTTTTGCGCAGTGGGAAGCTCCGCCTCCCTCTACGACGGATCTTGAAATCAACAAGAAGGTCCGCCATTTAAATTTTAGCATAGCGTCCTTTCAAAATTACTAAAACAAATTCTAAATCATTTAAATTCTTTTCGTTCTGGCTTTTCAATCATCGCAGATACAACTGCCACCTCCTAAATTAAAAGGTTAAGCTCCACTAAGCAGTTGTCAAGGACTTAACGTTTCGCGGGGACAATAATCACCTGCTGCAGACACAGACACCTGTCAACTACCTGTCGAAGGTAGCTACCCGGTGCTTGACCCATATTTAGTGACCCACTAACCGAGTTTCAAGCGTTATGTCCCCTTTTGCTATTGATCAACTGTCTAGAATTCACAAATTATATTAGTTAAAGCAATTAGCCTTAGCAAATGTCATTAGCGCCCAAATAAATATAACAAATTAATAGTGTAAGCTATTCGGGACTCATATCGAGCTTAAGGTTTGAGAGTACAACTCGCTATCTCGCAAGTGCACGACTATAGCCCCCCTTCGTCGTACTACTTCCAGGTGCGCCAGGTAAAGGGTGTTAGCGTCCAGGTACGAAGGCCACGAAACCGTGAAACCTTGCCTGCACTTCATGCAAGTAGAGGCCGCGTATTTTTTGTGGCAAAGTGCGTTGCTCGTGCTTCCGTTCTCTTGTCTGTATTGTTTACTTATCTTACCGTTCGCTTGTTGTATAGAAGTGTACAGGTATTGCACCAACCACCTGTCACTCGTCCGTAGAATATATGCAGTATTAGAGATACCAAAAACCGCGACTCTGTATTAACTGATGTTAACTGTCATCGAGCGGCTCTGGTACCGTACCTAGGCGCGACTCACCTGGATCCTAAACTTCACCATAGAACGGCGAACAGGTGAAACCGAAGTTCAGTTACCGAGAGGTGAATTAGCTCCTAAGAATAGAACTTGCCCGGTTCCTTTTAATTTTTTTATTGTTCTTTATTATTGTTATTATTATTCATCCTTTAGGCCCTGATTCTAAATTTCAAATTCATAAGTTACAAGTAGGATAGGTACTTAGTTTAAATTCCTTAAAACCACAGGTGGAGCACCACGTTTTTTTTTGTTCTTTCGTTTTAGTAACGAATTAAGGGACTCCTTCTTGTACCTACTTATTTTGTTATTTTATAGTTGTGTTGCCTGGCACAGTTAGTGTTAAGAATTTTAATTAATCACGGCAGGTACTTTAGGTTTTAAATCATTGCGAAATCAAATCGGATACATTTAGGACTTTTAGAATTTTATTTTTAATTTTTAGGTTTTAGTTTTAGGGGAGGTTTTAATTTTTTTACGTTTTTGTTTTTTTTTTTTTCCATTCAGTGGAATGCATTATTAATTAGAAAGTTATCGTAATTGTACATTATTATTGCTTCAATCACATTAATATAGTCCGTATTCGAAGGTATACAATCCTTCAGCGGTATATGTATATACCATTCAATTTTTTTTTAATCTTTTTTTTATTAATATTTTTTTTTATTATTTTATTATACATAATTTTTTATTTCTTTTATTTCCTTAATATTATTATTAAACTTATTTACACTCATACATTATTGCTCTTAATTAATCTAAAAACTCCGTCTCTTTCATTAAAGTAACTTTTATCACACCTCAATCCCAGCCAAAGGCAGTGCTTGGTAGGGCTTTTAAGACAGGTCTTTGGCATCACCCTCTAATGTGAGGATCTTAGTACTAGCCACCATAGTTGTGATAGGACTTGTTGTTGCTTGCTGGTACATCTGTACATGGACTATTAAGCGGAGATTAACCCCCAACGAATTACCTGGTGTTAGTTACTCTGTCATCTTACCGGGACAGTTTCCAAGTTCCAAGCGTAAAGTAGTCATCGTCAGGTGGCAATCCGCTGTACACCGCTATAGCCCTGTCGGTCGGCCCATCCACCTTTGAGGACCCCTGCGCAGGTCAGAATACCTAACAATTTAGAATCTCGGGCGCAGTAGCCCTATTCGCGGGAAGAACGACGAACACTAACTCTCTGAGAGCCAGGTAGATTTAAGCCTGGTTACGGTGTTCGTCGCGTTGTTACTTTTTTCTTTTTCTCTGACCTGAGGCATCCTCACTGGCTGCGCTTAACGCGCCGACTTTCGTGATTGAAGGATAGGGCGACTTTCGTGATTGAAGGATAGGGGGTTGGTCCTCCGTCCTCCACGGACCTAACTGCCCCGAAGCTCACCAGAACCTAACCCTGAGAGGTCGGCAGTAGCTGCGTGATACGCATAGGTAGGTAGGCGCTGGCGCCCGACTTCCATTACATAAATTTGTGACCTCCTACCGCTCAATCCGGGGTCTTCCCCAGGACTGGCCGTCCCTATTTCGCCCCCGCACGCAGCAATCTCGTCGACATGGCGCCCAACGTCAGGGCTCCCACTATTTAAAGAGCGCTACCACCCAGCATCACATCTCCGGAATTCCCGGAATAAATTAAACTTGCCCTTCAAAAAATTTTTTTTCTCTTTTCATTTTTTTCCATTTTTCCTCTCTTCACGTTAAGTTTCCTTTCGTTGCGTATTCCGCTATAACGACTAGATAAGATTCCCCCATGCATAGAAGCCGCGCTCTAGTAGTGGACCAGTCCGGAGAGTCGGACGAGTTCTTCGGGGCAATAAATACATTTCCAATGGACCTGCCTGATTCAAGGACTTTGTCCACACCTATCGAGCGTGCTGGTAATAGGTACGTGTCGATTAACATGGAACCCTCGTTCGAGAGGGCATCCCCCACTCCCGCTCCAAGGCCTCGAGAAGCCCAGTCCCCTCTGGACTTCGAGGCCCACATGGAACGGATGTTTTCGAAGATGACGGACGCGTTCGTGTCCGCTCTCGGACGCGTAACGCCCAGTCCGTCGGTCCACCACAAGCCACTACCCCTGCCGGAATTCCGAGGCCTCGAACACGAGAGCGCGGGAGACTTCCTCCAGCGAATGGAAGATCATTTCCGACGCCTTAGGGTCAGGGATCCAGCGATCCAACTGGCCTTGAGCGTGGATCAGCTGCGCGACCAGGCTAAAACCTGGTACGAGCCGTACCGCTATTTGATCAACTCGTACGAGGCATTCTGCGAACGCCTCGTCGAGAAATACGACGCCACAGAAAATCTAACGCGGGCGACCACCCAACTTTATGGCGAGCGGCAGAAGTCCGGCGAAGCCGCTGCGGTTTTTATTACCCGAAAAATGTGTTTGTTTAACCGGGTGGCCCGAAGTCAACCGGAATACGCCCGGATCTCCATCGTGTTAGACCTCCTGGAGCCAGAACTCTGCTCCCGGATTAGGTGCCACCCCTTCCGCTCGCTGGAGCAGCTTGTTACCCTCGCGAGTAAAGTAGAGGCGGACATGAACCGCGCAGCTCCTTCCAAAACCCACCGGCAGCCTGATCGTCCTAATGCCGAAGGTGGAACTCGGCCCAAACGTTCCGAGGAGCCCAACAGGCCTCCTCCACTTCCCCAGGGAGCCACACGTAACCCCCCGTCAGTAGCACGCATACCGTCTACCCCATGTCGCTATTGTCAGGGCGCTCAATTCCACTTCCACAACGAGTGCCCTAACAATCCTTTCAGAAACCAACGACAGAACGCGGGTCGGGAGACCGACCGCGCTCGACCCCCACCTTCACGCGATGATAATCGCCAATCCTGGAGGGATCATCCCCCTCGCAACTCACCTAATGGGTTTCAGTCTAGGCCAGACAATGGCTATCCGGCCAACCGCCCGTTTAACATCGGCGCGACATCCAGAGCTAGTACTAATCCCTTCTCGGGAAACCGAGAGCGGGCCGAGGGCAACAACGGTCGCCCAGCCCCGGCCACGAACTCGAACCCCACTACGACCCAAAATTAACTGACCCTCGTCAACCAGATGACGTCCGCCGGAGGGCGTTAAGCTCAGCCAAGTCCCCTGAGTCCCGCTCACAGCGGAGTCCCCCCCGTTCCGGCGGTAACTTCCCACCTTCGGAACTCCTCCGCCGGAGGGCGCTAAGCTCAGCCCCTGACCGGTCATCAAGCCCCCAATGCCCAAACCCTTCGGGAAAGCTTCCCCAAACACAAGACTCCGCCAACTGGAGACACCCCCCAACTCCCGTTAGCCGCTACCCGCACTCCCGCACGCCGTGGAACAGGGCCAACCCCGATGACCGGGTCCAGTTACTGGACGACCTACGCCGGAGGGCGTTAACTTCAAAACAGACCCCAGAGCTCGGAGAGAGCCCAGACTCCGACGCTTTTCCCCTTCTCGAGGCGCCACCCCAATTCAGGGATCCAATCACACGAGTCCCCCCGCACGACGCGGACCGCCTTCCCCACAGGGAAGCCAAGGTCGAGGGGCACCAGCCTTTCCAAGGCGAAACCCCGCCCACTTCTCACGGTCCACAATCCGCCCCCCCACGCCTCGAGGAATTGCCCTCGCACACCCTCCCTATCCCGGGAGGTCTCGCCGCTCACCGTGACCCTCCCGGAACGTCCACTTGGGACAACTTCCCCCGCTCGGCCACATCGGTTGACAAGCCCCCCCTCTCATTCGCTGAACCCCCGCTCCAACCGGAGCACATTACCAACGACTCCCCAGTCCCACACATGCATAAGAACCCCACCACATCGACCACAGCAGAGGCCCTACCTCAGGTCGCGCACGCAACCAGAATCATCCCAGCAGGGACACCAACCGTCAAGCGCTTGACGCCTCACGTCAGCGCCGACATCCCTGCTTCTTCCACCTCTACGGAGGCAGTTTCATTCCCTTCTCCGGGAGAGTGTCCTTCCAGCTCCCCGAAAGAAGTTTCACTTCCCCGACCTTCGAGTCAAATTTCATTCCCTCAACCCAACGAAGGACTGGGAGGCACAGGTCACGTCTTCGACCACCTCTGTCCTGCCCCCCCTTCGTGTCGCGACGTTAGTGACCGTCAGGGTTTCCCTGCGTCTAGAACCAACAACTGCTTGACCAACAAACGACCACGACGCCCACTAGAAACTTTGAACGCCGTGGAAGAGCTTCCGCGCCTTCCACGGGTAATCGTCCAGATTGGCGGACAACGCCACTCTGCGCTCATAGACTCAGGCGCTACCCGTAATATTATTAATGCTCGTTTCGCGTCTGAGTACCAACCCGGCGAAGGACACGTACAGTTCGGGATGGCCTGCGGCGCCGATACCATCACTTCCCTAGGGAACATATTTATAACTTTTTACATAGACGACCGCCAATACACGGCGCAATTTAATATAATTAGCGACCTTAACGAGGATATAATACTCGGGGCCCCGTTCCTATTCAAGGAACGCGCGGTCCTAGATTACCAACGAAGTTGTCTGTACGTTGGCACTGACGACAGACAGACGGTGTTTTGGGATAACACCAACAGAGACCACGTTCCGCGAACTGACGCCGTATTGCCAGAGACAATTGAAATACCTCCCGAAGGCAGCGCCCTTCTGGCGCCGCTCTTCGAGGAGTTCGCTGACATTTTCTCGGACTCTCCGTCCCAAGCCACCACAATAACGACGTGTCATCGAATCATTCTCACAAATCCTACCCCGATACATGTCCGCCCTTACCCCCTATCACCGGGGAAGAAGCGGATCCTCAATGAACAGGTCGAGGAGATGCTTGAGGCGGGCGTTATTGAGCCAAGCACGTCACCGTACAGTTTCCCTCCGGTTATCATAGAGAGGCCGGGGAAGAAACCGCGCTTTTGCGTCGATTATCGCCGTCTAAACGCGGTGACACTCGACGAAGCCTCAGTCTTGCCGAAGATCTTCGACACCATAAAAGACTTCGGGGATGCACGGTTCTTCACACTACTCGACTTGAAGAGCGGTTACTGGCAAGTGCCGATGCACCCTGCCAGTAAACCATACACCGCCTTCTCGACTCCAGACGGGGCGACTTATCAGTTCCGGGTTATGCCGTTCGGCCTAAAATCTGCCCCGGCAACTTTTCAGAAACTGATGGCCCGAGATGTCCTCACGGGTTACCTGCACAACTTCGTGCAGGTGTATCTGGATGACATCATCATCTTTAGCAATGACTTGACAGACCACGCCAAACACTTACGACTAGTCTTTGAGCGACTGAGGACACATAACCTCACGGTGTCACCCAGCAAATGCACCATCGCGGCGCAGGAGCTGGACTACCTGGGACACCGGATCAGAGGTTATACGACGACCCCGCAAGACAAGCACGTATTAGCCATCAAAGAATTTCAACCTCCGGCCACCAAGAAACAGCTTCAGAGCTTTCTTGGGTTATTCAACTGGATCAGGGAGTACATACCAAACGTCTCCTTGTTGACGAAGCCCCTGACCCAGTTGTTGGCCAAAGACCTGAAATTCAGATGGACAAGCGAGTGTCAGCGGGCGTTCGATGAGCTGAAGGAGGCTGCTTCACAGCCGCTTCAGCTACACCGGCCAGATTTTGCGAGGCCGTTCGTCCTTCAGACGGATGCATCTCTTATCGGGATGGCCGCGGTACTGTACCAGCTGGACGAAGACGGCGAACGACGCATCGTGTCGTACGCCAGCTCGACGCTCAGCGAGACTGAGAGGAAATATCATATAAATGAGCTCGAATGCCTCAGTCTGGTGACGTACATCAAAAAATACGCACTCTACTTACAGGACCGACCATTCACGGTCCGTACAGACAACCGCTCGTTGCTTTGGCTCAACAAACACCGAGACCAAAAGACTAAATTTATGCGATGGTCACTCCTCCTCCAGGAGTATTCCTTCCAAATAGAGCATTGTCCGGGAAAAGAGAACCTGCTGGCGGACTTCCTCAGTCGGCACCCCGACAGGGAAGCCGCCCGGCCGGAACTCGATGAAGGCAGGATGTTACTGCCAGATCGCGCGAAACAATCGGAGGCCATCCGAACATTGACTACCACCGGACTATACAGAGAAATAACTGACGCCCAGCGTCGATCCACGGCAACACAAGCCCGGATCGAGCGCTGGAATAGACTAAATACAGATGGAGCAGTAACAGTACGTGACATAGAATTCCACCGCAAACACCGAGTACGAGACGGGTTGTTATGGCGCTGTACTGATGGGCAACATACGCTTTGCGTACCTTGTTCACGAATCCCGAGAGTAATAGCGGGACACCACGATACGAAGGGAGCAGCACATCCGGGGCGCGATGAGACCACACGGGCTATACTCCGAGGGTATTATTTTCCAAACGTCTCCCGACACGTCGGGAGCTACCTAAAATCATGCTTAATTTGCCACGCAGTCAAGGCTAGGCAACTACAGGATAAAGCTCCATTTAAAGCGCACTCTCCGAGCACATGTTTCGAGACCCTCAGTCTAGACATACTGGGACCATACAAAGCCGCGGAGGGCACCGGGAACCGTTACATTCTCTTGGCGGAGGATGTCTTCTCCAAGTGGGTAAGCGATTGCAGTGCCCCGAGCAACCGGGAAGGTACTCGTGGATTTCTTGAGGGATTCGATCTCCTCACGATACGGATACCCGCGCAACATAATCTCAGATCGCGGGGGACATTTTGTCGGAGGGCAATACGTCGCGTGGTGCGAGAGAAACCACGTGGAGGTTTTCCACTCAGCCCCGTACCACCAACGGGCCAATCCAGCCGAGAGGAGGATCCAGGAGTTAAAGAAGGTACTACGAACACTCACATATGGTAAATCAAAGACGAAGTGGGACAGACACCTCCCGGGCGCCCTGCGTGTTCTCCGGACGAGGAGGAACGCAGCCACCGGAAAAACGCCAGCAATGATCGTTCTGGGCTTCGAACCCCCTAGGCCAGGAGAATGGGCTCTCCGGGCATACCAAGATGAACGACGGAAGCAATCCAGGGTCTCCAGGGAGCAGAGAATCGAGGAAGTGCAGGCTCGGCAACGGTCGTACCAAGGGCGGTACGCACCGACCGAGGCGGTTCCTCCGGTCACATTTTGTGCCGGAGACCGGGTCATGGCAAGAGCGCTGCGACCGCACAAAGCCCCATTCGAAGCTCCGTGGGCAGGGCCGTATCTGGTACTAGACAAGCTTTCGCCGGAAGTGTACACCATAAAGAGGGGCAACAGGAAGGTAGATTTCCACGTTGACGACCTACGAGCAGCACCTCCCCGGATCAACGCCGATCCGGAGACAGAATCTGGGGAACCATCAGATTCGGAGGGTTCGTCCGAGGGTGGACGAACACCGCGGCTAATATCCCCATCATCACGGTCAGAGCACTTCGAAGGAGAGAGCCATTCAGGAGAGGAAGAACAGGCAGAAGGGACAGACGAAGACCCAAACGAGCCCAGAGATGAAGTGGTGCGAACAGACAGCGAGATGGACGAGCCACCAGGACCGGGAGATGGCACTGAGCACAAAGAAGAGACGGACGAGTTTTACGAAATCACGGACGAGTCCTGCACGGCAGACGACGCCGATGACGAAAGAGAAAATGAACTACGTGAGGGAAGTCGAAAAGACAGGTTAGAGCCAGCCGATGCGCTTGACGATCCAGCCTCAAGGTACGACGCCGCCAAGGGTATAGCGGCCGTACCGGGAAGCAGTAATCAGGGCCCGGCAGCCAGTGTACCGATTCCCACACATTCCCCAGACCCAGCACGACGACGAAGACGCCGAACGCGGAAAATCGCATGTTCCGTGTGCTCCGATGAGGAGTCCATCGCAAGTGCCGTGAAAAGGAAGACACTGACGATCATCGCGGGTCCAAAACGCGTCGCGCAAGGGCCAGAAAGACAATAATAATATTAAGCTAGGGAACTACCATAAGACGCGAGGACAATCATCACACGAATAATCTTACCTACCGCGAGTGTAGTACACGAACCGCTACACACATAGCAGAACACTAAGTAGTGCGCGACGTATTCCGCCTATTCCTCTCGGTGTCGCCGTGGAGAGACGGCCGAGTGCGTGAAAAGCCATTTTTCGAGCCCTGGACTCAGTGCGCTAAGAGTCTGGCGGTCAGTGCTAAGCAATTTCCCCCACCCACCCCATTCCATAGACTCCAGTAGGGGAAACGAAAATAGGAAGACACAAAACGCATCAAGATAATGTATCGCCGCGTTACCATGTGAAGAGCGTCCCCTTCGTCTGGGGAGACGCTTTTAGAAATTTCGGACACTTAGACTTAAGCACACGGACGACAAGTTATTGTAATGCCGTCCGTCATACCAATTACTTTCTTTTTATTGTTTTTTTTTTGGGCTAAGACAATAAATTAAATAGGTTAAGTACTAAATTCTTTCAGCCAGAGCTTGGCCGTTGACGTCTCACTTAAAAGAAGGGGGGTGTCGACGGACCTTTTGCACAGGACCGTCGAATCTCCCTGCAATTTATAAGGCACACCCTGTATGTTCACACTATACCACATAAAAAATTCCAGCCTCGTATCTCAAGAAACTACAAAGTAAAAAGTGCTCAAATAAACTTGAGAATGAAAATAAAAATAAATAAATAAATAAAACTATTTCTTTTCTTTTTATATGCAACACGAGACGCCCCTGTCCGGCCAGCGTTCAAGAGGCTTCACCTCGACCCAGCAGGTAAAACTGGTGCGCTTGAAAGGGCTGGCTAGGCGCCGGTTGTCGCGTAGGAACACAATTACGCACCATTACGCGTCTTTGCATTAAATAAATATTTAAATTCAACCAATCGTCATAAAATTTCACACAATTAGTCTAGAAACCTTCAGTCATATCTCGTCAAAATTTCAGATCCCTACGGCATAGGAAAATATTTTATTTTTGCCCTCAAAGGTGCGGATCGCGCTTTTAGGCCAGGTAATCGATGAGCACGGGGAAGCCTCGCGACTCACAGGTAGTCAAGTGGTCTCATTCGACGAGGCTCGTCGTCCCGCACACAGGGCGCGAGCTATTAACCTAGTAGGTCGCAACCGCGGGGCGTAACTCCAAAAACAACGCGGAGGGCACTCTAGCGGGGAGACTAAACTCTTTAATATTAAATAATTCATAGTTGCCGAGCCATTCACGGTGAAGCGCTAAAAATTGGCGACGAGGGGTAGAAAATCCTCAACTTTACGATGGGACCATCCGCGGAACAATCTGCGGGGTGGTTCACGAATTATTATCAAATGAATCACAATTATGCAATTTTGCATATGACCACTTGACCTATGGCAATAAGGGTCCTTATGCTCCGCTCGAAACCTACGCCACCAAAAAGCAACACCCAAACCTTCGAGGGTACAAAAGCAAAGACAAGGAAAAAAGGGAGTCAGTCTCCATTTTTTCGCCAAGTAAGAAACACTCCCTTGCATAAGGGTGTTCGCCGTGTCGAGTTCTTTGTTCTTTCTATTAATGTTAAATCTCATGTAAATTCAGTGAAACAAATCATTGCAGTGTCGCAAACACGTTCAGCCAGTCGATAAAAAAAAACCATTTTTTTTATTAGCGATTTCCACGAGCTAGTCGAACTTAGCCGCAAACCGCGAGAAATTCCGCGGCGTCATTGACGCGACGCCGAGTTGTATCTGAGTCTTCGGTAAATTAACGATCATTTTTAAACATTAATTAAAGCACTTTGACAGTCAGCGAAACCACGGAGAGCATCTCCGCTGAGTTTAATTTTTTTATATATTCATCTATGACTTCAAAGAATAATTTCAGACAATCATAAAGTCTTTTTCTTTCACACTTTCAAATTAATCTAGATCACTCTAGGAACCCTGGCTGGAATCGCGAGTTACTCAACCTAACTGAGTTAATTAAATTCTCCCCCGCCGATCCGCGAGTGTAAACCATAGTGCGAGCAACAGGTGTAGTGTATTCTTCAGGGATTACAGCGAGGGAGAGGAGTAAGCATTTTTTTTTATTCGACGTCATCGAGCCAAGCTCAGGCGAACAGTTTCGTTGTATTCACCTGTGCTATAGCTACCTGTATTGTCTGCAGACCAACTCTCAATTATTACCTATCACAGGTGGGCTGGGCGAAACTAACTCCTTGAGCACGGGTCTGTACCTTTTTCTTTTCGCATTGATTTCATTGCCTTATCGTTAGTGTGTACAAAAAATAGTGCGACGTAAGGGAGAGCTATTGTCGATCTAAACAACAATAAGATTCATAAACCTTTGCTTGAAAATAAAATATAATAAACTTAAGCCGACCCCGACTCTCGAGGGTTGTCAAGAAGTGCTTTTACAGCCTCCTCGAATGATGAATTAGTCCCTCAGGCTAATCGCTGCCAAAATTGCGTAAAATCACGAATTTTTAAAAAAAATTTTTAAATTAAATTCAAATAAAATAAAGGACGCTTGGGAAGTCGCCATTTTTACAGGGTTGTAAAGTGCTGTGTCTGTTCGTTTAGAGGGCGTAGAGAGTTGTTACGAGAGTGGCTTCGCGTCAAAGTTAATTACCAGCCTAATCAGTGGCGTAAAGTACGAGATAGTAGGTCCTAGGTCAAGGGCTAGTGGAACGCGCGAAACCGCGTAATCGTGAATCATCTAAATTGTGTCAAAATAATTTTTCTCTTTAAATTATTTAAATTACAGTGAGCCATTGGGCATCCATTAGCATATCCTGCGCGTCTTTCGCCTAGCGGAGACGCGAGGAGCTTAGAGTCTGCTTTTGCGCAGTGGGAAGCTCCGCCTCCCTCTACGACGGATCTTGAAATCAACAAGAAGGTCCGCCATTTAAATTTTAGCATAGCGTCCTTTCAAAATTACTAAAACAAATTCTAAATCATTTAAATTCTTTTCGTTCTGGCTTTTCAATCATCGCAGATACAACTGCCACCTCCTAAATTAAAAGGTTAAGCTCCACTAAGCAGTTGTCAAGGACTTAACGTTTCGCGGGGACAATAATCACCTGCTGCAGACACAGACACCTGTCAACTACCTGTCGAAGGTAGCTACCCGGTGCTTGACCCATATTTAGTGACCCACTAACCGAGTTTCAAGCGTTATGTCCCCTTTTGCTATTGATCAACTGTCTAGAATTCACAAATTATATTAGTTAAAGCAATTAGCCTTAGCAAATGTCATTAGCGCCCAAATAAATATAACAAATTAATAGTGTAAGCTATTCGGGACTCATATCGAGCTTAAGGTTTGAGAGTACAACTCGCTATCTCGCAAGTGCACGACTATAGCCCCCCTTCGTCGTACTACTTCCAGGTGCGCCAGGTAAAGGGTGTTAGCGTCCAGGTACGAAGGCCACGAAACCGTGAAACCTTGCCTGCACTTCATGCAAGTAGAGGCCGCGTATTTTTTGTGGCAAAGTGCGTTGCTCGTGCTTCCGTTCTCTTGTCTGTATTGTTTACTTATCTTACCGTTCGCTTGTTGTATAGAAGTGTACAGGTATTGCACCAACCACCTGTCACTCGTCCGTAGAATATATGCAGTATTAGAGATACCAAAAACCGCGACTCTGTATTAACTGATGTTAACTGTCATCGAGCGGCTCTGGTACCGTACCTAGGCGCGACTCACCTGGATCCTAAACTTCACCATAGAACGGCGAACAGGTGAAACCGAAGTTCAGTTACCGAGAGGTGAATTAGCTCCTAAGAATAGAACTTGCCCGGTTCCTTTTAATTTTTTTATTGTTCTTTATTATTGTTATTATTATTCATCCTTTAGGCCCTGATTCTAAATTTCAAATTCATAAGTTACAAGTAGGATAGGTACTTAGTTTAAATTCCTTAAAACCACAGGTGGAGCACCACGTTTTTTTTTGTTCTTTCGTTTTAGTAACGAATTAAGGGACTCCTTCTTGTACCTACTTATTTTGTTATTTTATAGTTGTGTTGCCTGGCACAGTTAGTGTTAAGAATTTTAATTAATCACGGCAGGTACTTTAGGTTTTAAATCATTGCGAAATCAAATCGGATACATTTAGGACTTTTAGAATTTTATTTTTAATTTTTAGGTTTTAGTTTTAGGGGAGGTTTTAATTTTTTTACGTTTTTGTTTTTTTTTTTTTCCATTCAGTGGAATGCATTATTAATTAGAAAGTTATCGTAATTGTACATTATTATTGCTTCAATCACATTAATATAGTCCGTATTCGAAGGTATACAATCCTTCAGCGGTATATGTATATACCATTCAATTTTTTTTTAATCTTTTTTTTATTAATATTTTTTTTTATTATTTTATTATACATAATTTTTTATTTCTTTTATTTCCTTAATATTATTATTAAACTTATTTACACTCATACATTATTGCTCTTAATTAATCTAAAAACTCCGTCTCTTTCATTAAAGTAACTTTTATCACACCTCAATCCCAGCCAAAGGCAGTGCTTGGTAGGGCTTTTAAGACAGGTCTTTGGCATCACCCTCTAATGTGAGGATCTTAGTACTAGCCACCATAGTTGTGATAGGACTTGTTGTTGCTTGCTGGTACATCTGTACATGGACTATTAAGCGGAGATTAACCCCCAACGAATTACCTGGTGTTAGTTACTCTGTCATCTTACCGGGACAGTTTCCAAGTTCCAAGCGTAAAGTAGTCATCGTCAGGTGGCAATCCGCTGTACACCGCTATAGCCCTGTCGGTCGGCCCATCCACCTTTGAGGACCCCTGCGCAGGTCAGAATACCTAACAATTTAGAATCTCGGGCGCAGTAGCCCTATTCGCGGGAAGAACGACGAACACTAACTCTCTGAGAGCCAGGTAGATTTAAGCCTGGTTACGGTGTTCGTCGCGTTGTTACTTTTTTCTTTTTCTCTGACCTGAGGCATCCTCACTGGCTGCGCTTAACGCGCCGACTTTCGTGATTGAAGGATAGGGCGACTTTCGTGATTGAAGGATAGGGGGTTGGTCCTCCGTCCTCCACGGACCTAACTGCCCCGAAGCTCACCAGAACCTAACCCTGAGAGGTCGGCAGTAGCTGCGTGATACGCATAGGTAGGTAGGCGCTGGCGCCCGACTTCCATTACATAAATTTGTGACCTCCTACCGCTCAATCCGGGGTCTTCCCCAGGACTGGCCGTCCCTATTTCGCCCCCGCACGCAGCAATCTCGTCGACAGTAACACCTTATTAATTTTAAAAATGCACTATAAATGTATAGAAAAATAGATATATATTGTTTTTAAACTGCCAGATTTAGTAGTTGACAGGGAAATATGGTTTTTAAATTTGGCAGCTACCATAATTTCTGTCAAATTTCAAAAAATAGAAGTTAGAGCTTATTAACTTTAAAAATACCCTGTGAATATATAGCAAAACTGATACAAATTGTTTCTAATGTACCTGGTTCCGAAGTTGACAGGAAAATATGATTTCTAAATTTGGCAGCTGTCATAATTGCTGTCTCATATCAAAATATAGTAAGAGCTTATAAATTTTAAAAACCCTCTATAAATGTGTAGAAAAATAGATATATATTATTTTTGATCTGTCTGATTTCGTAACTGATGGAAAATATCATTTTTAAATTTGGCAGCTGACATAATTGCTGTCAAATTTCAAAACATAGAGGTAAGAGCTTATTCTTTAAAAATACCTTATAAATGTATAGAAAAATTGATGTATATTATTGTTGCCATAATTTCTGTCAAGTTTTAAGGTGTGCAGATTAGAAGTTATTAATTTCAAAAATACCCTTTGAATGTATAGACAAATAGATATATATTATTTTTTATCTTCCTGATTTACGAACGGACTGGAAAATATTATTTTTAAATTTGGCAGCTGCCAAATTTAGATATCACATTTTCCTGTCAACTTCGGAACCAGGTACATTAAAAACAATTTGTATCTGTCTTGCTATATATTCACAGGGTATTTTTAAAGTTAATAAGCTCTAACTTCTATTTTTTGAAATTTGACAGCAATTATGGTAGCTGCCAAATTTAAAAACCATATTTCCCTGTCAACTACTAAATCTGGCAGTTTAAAAACAATATATATCTATTTTTCTATACATTTATAGTGAATTTTTAAAATCAATAAGTACTGTATTTTGAAAATTGACAGCAATTATGACAGCTGCCAAATTTAAAACTCATATTTTCCTGTCAATTACTAAATCAAACAGATCAAAAACAATATATATATCTATTTTTCTATACATTTACAGGGTATTTTTAAAATGAATAAGCTCTTCCATCTATCTTTGGAAATTTGACAACAATTATGGCAGCTGCCAAATTTAGAAATACATATTTTCCTGTCAACTTCGGAACCAGGTACACTGAAAACACTATATATATTTTTCTGAACACCAACCTGTTATTGTATGAATTATTTATCTAAAAATCGTATTTTCTTATATTTGACAGTAATTTTGACAGTTGTCAACAACTAAATCAAAAATTCATCTAGACAGTTCAATAGCTGATTAAAGGACGAAGATTTGAAAAAAAAATTGTTACGAAAACTCAAGTTTACGGCCCGTTAGAATAAATTTAATAGAAAAAACAGTATTTTTCTGTAAAAATATGATTTTCTATTAAAAATTAAAAAAAACGAAAAATGAAATTTCAAAATCCGGCTAGAGGGATCGATAGGTAAATTCAAGACGAACATTTTAAAAAAAAGAATGTCTCAATAACTTAAAATTTACGACCTCTAGAGTAATTTGGGTGGAACACTGGCAATTCTCGCCACTGTGCGACGTTAAAGCATGTTTTACCATGTCATCGGATCGTAACAGCACATTTCTGAATCGATTTAAACATTCAGTACGAATCATATACAAGCTTCTATAGAACAATGTATTCGAATCAACAAAGTAGAATGAACGTTTACTTCAAATGATCAAATAGCAAAAATGCATTTTGAAGTGAGTTTTTTCGATAACGGTGGGTTTTACGAGATTTTTCCCAAGACACCTTTTCGCCTAGAAAAGTCGTGACTAGGAACTTTTGTTAACAACATTTTTTGATTCGACGACGTTAAAGCATGTTTTACCATGTCATCGCATAGTAAAAGCACATTTTTGAATCGAGTTAAACATTCAGTAAGAATCATGTACAAGCTTCTATAGAACACTGTATTCGAATCAACAAAGTAGAGTATACGTTTACTTCAAATAATAAAATATCAGAAATGCATTTTGAAGTGAGTTTTTTCGATAACGGTGGGTTTTACGAGATTTTCCCAAGAGACCTTTTCGCCTAGAAAATTCATGACTAGGAACTTCTGTTAACAACATTTTTTGATTCGACGACGTTAAAGCATGTTTTACCATGTCATCGCATAGTAAAAGCACATTTTTGAATCGAGTTAAACATTCAATACGAATCATTTACAACCATACATAGAACGTTGTATTCGACTCAACAAAGTAGAGTGAACGTTTACTTCAAATAATCAAATATCAGAAATGCATCTTAGGCCATAGGTCTTAGGCCTTAGGCCTTTGGCCTTAGGTCTTAGGCCTGAGGTTTTAGGCCATAGATATTAGGCCTTAGGAAATAGGCCTTAGGTCTTAGGCCTGAGGCTTTAGGCCATAGATCTTAGGCCTTAGGAAATAGGCCTTAGGTCACAGGTCTTAGGCCTTATTAAAAAGGCCTGAGGTCTTAGGCCTTAGGCCATAGGTCTTAGGCCTTAGGCCATATTTCTTAAGCCACAGGTCTTAGGCCTTAGGCCATATGTCTTAGGCCTTAGGAAACAGGCCTTAGGTCATAGGTCTTAGGCCTTATTAAATAGCCTTATTAAATAGACCTTAGATCTTAGGCCATAGGTCTTAGGCCTTAGGAAACAGGCCTTAGGTCATAGGGCTTAGGCCTTATTAAATAGGCCTTAGATCTTAGGCCTTAGAAAATAGGCCTTGGGCCTTAAGCCATAGGTCTTAGGCCTTAGGAAATAGGCCTTAGGTCACAGGTCTTAGGCCTTATTAAATAGGCCTGAGGTCTTAGGCCTTAGGATGTTTTACCATGTCATCGCATAGTAATAGAAAATTTTTGAATCGAGTTAAACATTCAGTACGAATCATATACAAGCTTCTATAGAACACTGTATTCGAATCAATAAAGTAGAGTGTACGTTTACTTCAAATAATAAAATATCAGAAATGCATTTTGAAGTGAGTTTTTTCGATAACGGTGGGTTTTACGAGATTTTCCCAAGAGACCTTTTCGCCTAGAAAATTCATGACTAGGAACTTCTGTTAACAACATTTTTTGATTCGACGACGTTAAAGCATGTTTTACCATGTCATCGCATAGTAAAAGCACATTTTTGATTCGAGTTAATCATTCAATACGAATCATTTACAAACTTCTGTAGATCATTGTATTCGATTCAGCAAAGTAGAGAGAACGTTTACTTCAAATGATCAATAGCAAAAAATCTTGGGAAAATCTCGTAAAACCCACCGTTATCGAAAAAACTCACTTCAAAATGCATTTCTGATATTTTATTATTTGAAGTAAATGTACACTCTACTTTATTGATTCGAATACAGTGTTCTATAGAAGCTTGTATATGATTCGTACTGAATGTTTCACTCGATTCAAAAATGTGCTTTTACTATGCGATGACATGGTAAAACATGCTTTAACGTCGTCGAATCAAAAAATGTTGTTAACAAAAGTTCCTAGTCACGACTTTTCTAGGCGAAAAGGTGTCTTGGGAAAAATCTCGTAAAACCCACCGTTATCGAAAAAACTCACTTCAAAATGCATTTTTGCTATTTGATCATTTGAAGTAAACGTTCATTCTACTTTGTTGATTCGAATACATTGTTCTATAGAAGCTTGTATATGATTCGTACTGAATGTTTAAATCGATTCAGAAATGTGCTGTTACGATCCGATGACATGGTAAAACATGCTTTAACGTCATCGAATCAAAAAATGTTGTTAACAGAATTTCCTAGTCATGAATTTTCTAGGCGAAAAGGCCTCTTGGGAAAATCTCGTAAAACCCACCGTTATCGAAAAAACTCACTTCAAAATGCATTTCTGATATTTTATTATTTGAAGTAAACGTACACTCTACTTTATTGATTCGAATACAGTGTTCTATAGAAGCTTGTATATGATTCGTACTGAATGTTTAACTCGATTCAAAAATGTGCTTTTATTATGCGATGACATGGTAAAACATGCTTTAACGTCGTCGAATCAAAAAATGTTGTTAACAGAATTTCCTAGTCATGAATTTTCTAGGCGAAAAGGTCTCTTGGGAAAATCTCGTAAAACCCACCGTTATCGAAAAAACTCACTTCAAAATGCATTTCTGATATTTTATTATTTGAAGTAAACGTACACTCTACTTTATTGATTCGAATACAGTGTTCTATAGAAGCTTGTATATGATTCGTACTGAATGTTTAACTCGATTCAAAAATGTGCTTTTATTATGCGATGACATGGTAAAACATGCTTTAACGTCGTCGAATCAAAAAGCGTTGTTAACAAAAGTTCCTAGTCATGACTTTTCTAGGCGAAAAGGTCTCTTGGGAAAATCTCGTAAAACCCACCGTTATCGAAAAAACTCACTTCAAAATGCATTTTTGCTATTTGATCATTTGAAGTAAACGTTCTCTCTACTTTGCTGAATCGAATACAATGATCTACAGAAGCTTGTAAATGATTCGTATTGAATGATTAACTCAAATCAAAAATTTGCTTTTACTATGCGATGACATGGTAAAACATGCTTTAACGTCGTCGAATCAAAAAATGTTGTTAACAGAAGTTCCTAGTCATGAATTTTCTAGGCGAAAAGGTCTCTTGGGAAAATCTCGTAAAACCCACCGTTATCGAAAAAACTCACTTCAAAATGCATTTCTGATATTTGATTATTTGAAGTAAACGTTCACTCTACTTTGTTGAGTCGAATACAACGTTCTATGTATGGTTGTAAATGATTGGTATTGAATGTTTAACTCGATTCAAAAATGTGCTTTTACTATGCGATGACATGGTAAAACATGCTTTAACGGCGTCGAATCAAAAAATGTTGTTAACAGAAGTTCCTAGTCATGAATTTTCTAGGCGAAAAGGTGTCTTGGGAAAATCTCGTCAAACCCACCGTTATCGAAAAAACTCACTTCAAAATGCATTTTTGCTATTTGATCATTTGAAGTAAACGTTCTCTCTACTTTGCTGAATCGAATAAAATGATCTACAGAAGCTTGTAAATGATTCGTATTGAATGATTAACTCAAATAAAAAATGTGCTTTTACTATGCGATGACATGGTAAAACATGCTTTAACGTCGTCGAATCAAAAAATGTTGTTAACAAAATTTCCTAGTCATAACTTTGACCTAAGGCCTGTTTCCTAAGGCCTAAGACCTACGGCCTAAGGCCTAAGACCTATGGCCTGTTTCCTAAGGCCTAAGACCTATGGCCTAAGGCCTAAGACCTATGGCCTAAGGCCTAAGACCTATGGCCTAAGGCCTAAGACCTATGGCCTAAGGCCTAAGACCTCAGGCCTCTTTAATAAGGCCTAAGACCTGTGACCTAAGGACTATTTCCTAAGGCCTAAGACCTAAGGCAAAAAGGCCTAAGGCCTAAGACCTAAGGTCCAATGCCTATTTCCTAGGGCCTAAGACCTCAGGCCTATTTAATAAGGCCCAAGACCTATGTCCTAAGACCTAAGGCCTATTTCCTAAGACCTATGGATTAAGATCTAAGGCCTAAGGTCTAAGATCTAAGACCTAAGGATTAAGGCCTATGACCTAAGGCCTATATAATAAGGTCTAAGACCTATGGTCCAAGGCCTAAGGCCAAAGACCTAAGACCTAAGGCAAAAAGGCCTGTTTCCTAAGGCCTAAGACCTATGACCTAAGATCTAAGGCCTATTTAATAAGGCTATTTAATAAGGCCTAAGACCTATGACCTAAGACCTGTTTCCTGAGGCCTAAGACCTATGGCCTAAGGCCTAAGACCTATGGCTTAAGACCTATGGCCTAAGGCCTAAGACCTCAGGCCTTTTTAATAAGGCCTAAGACCTGTGACTTAAGACCTATTTAATAAGGACTAAGACCTAAGGCCTATTTCGTAAGACCTAAGATCTAAGGCCTAAGGTCTAAGGTCTAAGACCTATGGATTAAGGCCTATGACCTAAGGCCTATTTAATAAGGCCTATGACGTATTTCCTAAGGCCTAAGACCTAAAGGCCGAAAGCCTCAGGCCTAAGACCTAAGGCCTATTTCCTAAGGCCTAAGATCTATGGCCTAAAACCTCAGGCCTAAGACCTAAGGCCAAAGTCCTAAGTCCTAAGACCTATGGCCTAAGACCTAAGGCCTATGACCTAAGGCCTAAGATGTAAGGCCTAAGACCTATGACCTAAGGCCTATTTCCTAAGGCCTAAGACCTATGGCCTTAGACCTAAGTCCTATGGCCTAAGGCAAAAAGGCCTAAGACCCATGACCTAAGGCCTATTTCCTAAGGCCTAAGACTTAAGACCTATGGCCTAAGGAATAAGACCTATTTCCTAAGGCCTAAGACTTAAGACCTATGGCCTAAGACCTCAGGCCTATTTAATAAGGCCTAAGACCTGTGACCTAAGGCCTAAAACCTATGGCCTAAGGCCAAAGGCCTATTTCCTAAGGCCTAAGATCTAAGGCCTATTTAATAAGGCCTAAGCCCTATGACCTAAGGCCTGTTTCCTAAGGCCTAAGACCTATGGCCTAAGATCTAAGGCCTATTTAATAAGGCTATTTAATAAGGCCCAAGACCTATGACCTAAGGCCTGTTTCCTAAGGCCTAAGACCTATGGCCTAAGGACTAAGACCTATGGCCTAAGGCCTAAGACCTCAGGCCTTTTTAATAAGGCCTAAGACCTGTGACCTAAGGCCTATTTCCTAAGGCCTAAGACCTAAGGCAAAAAGGCCTAAGGCCTAAGACCTAAGGCCCAAGGCCTATTTCCTAGGGCCTAAGACCTCAGGCCTATTTAATAAGGCCCAAGACATATGTCCTAAAACCTAAGGCCTATTTCCTAAGGCCTAAGACCTATGGCCTAAGATCTAAGGCCTAATCTAAGATCTAAGACCTGAGGATTAAGGCCTATGACCTAAGGCCTATTTAATAAGGTCTAAGACCTATGGTCTAAGGCCTAAGGCCTAAGGCCAAAGACCTAAGACCTAAGGCAAAAAGGCCTATAGCAAAAATACCTAAAGCAAAAGACCTATGACCTAAGGCCTAAGATCTAAGGCCTATTTAATAAGGCCTAAGACCTAAGGCCTAAGACCTATGGCGTAAGGTAAAAAGGCCTAAGGCCTCAGGCCTAAGACCTAAGGCCTAAGACCTAAGGTCCAAGGCCTATTTCCTAAGGCCTAAGACCTAAGGCCTAATACCTAAGGCCTAAGACCTAAGGCATAAGACCTAAGGCCTAAGTCCTAAGGCCTAAGAGCTAAGGCCTAAGAGCTAAGGCCTAAGAGCTAAGGCCTATGGCCTAAGGCGTAAGACCTAAGGCCTATTTCCTAAGGCCTAAGACCTATGGCCTAAGACCTAAGGCCTAAGGCCTAAGGCCAAAGGCCTAAGGCCAAAGGCCAAAGGATTATTTTCTATGGCCTAAGACATAAGACCTATGGCCTAAGGCCTAAGATCGAAGACCTATGGATTGAGACCTATGACTTAAGGCCTATTTAATAAGTCCTAAGACCTGTGACCTAAGGCCTATTTCCTAAGGCCTAAGATCTATGGCTTAAAACCTATGGCCTAAGACCTAAGGCCTATTGAACAATTTCTAAGACCTATGACCTAAGGCCTATTTCCTAAGGCCTAAGACCTATGGCCTAAGACCTAAGTCCTATGGCCTAAGGCAAAAGGGCCTAAGACCTATGACCTAAGGCCTATTTCCTAAGGCCTAAGACCTAAGGCAAAAAGGCCTAAGGCCTAAGACCTAAGGCCCAAGGCCTATTTCCTAGGGCCTAAGACCTCAGGCCTATTTAATAAGGCCCAAGACATATGTCCTAAAACCTAAGGCCTATTTCCTAAGGCCTAAGACCTATGGCCTAAGATCTAAGGCCTAATCTAAGATCTAAGACCTGAGGATTAAGGCCTATGACCTAAGACCTATTTAATAAGGTCTAAGACCTATGGTCTAAGGCCTAAGGCCTAAGGCCTAAGGCCAAAGACCTAAGACCTAAGGCAAAAAGGCCTATAGCAAAAATACCTAAAGCAAAAGACCTATGACCTAAGGCCTAAGATCTAAGGCCTATTTAATAAGGCCTAAGACCTAAGGCCTAAGACCTATGGCGTAAGGTAAAAAGGCCTAAGGCCTCAGGCCTAAGACCTAAGGCCTAAGACCTAAGGTCCAAGGCCTATTTCCTAAGGCCTAAGACCTAAGGCCTAATACCTAAGGCCTAAGACCTAAGGCATAAGACCTAAGGCCTAAGTCCTAAGGCCTAAGAGCTAAGGCCTAAGAGCTAAGGCCTAAGAGCTAAGGCCTATGGCCTAAGGCGTAAGACCTAAGGCCTATTTCCTAAGGCCTAAGACCTATGGCCTAAGACCTAAGGCCTAAGGCCTAAGGCCAAAGGCCAAAGGATTATTTTCTATGGCCTAAGACATAAGACCTATGGCCTAAGGCCTAAGATCGAAGACCTATGGATTGAGACCTATGACTTAAGGCCTATTTAATAAGTCCTAAGACCTGTGACCTAAGGCCTATTTCCTAAGGCCTAAGATCTATGGCTTAAAACCTATGGCCTAAGACCTAAGGCCTATTGAACAATTTCTAAGACCTATGACCTAAGGCCTATTTCCTAAGGCCTAAGACCTACGGCCTAAGACCTAAGTCCTATGGCCTAAGGCAAAAGGGCCTAAGACCTATGACCTAAGGCCTATTTCCTAAGGCCTAAGACTTAAGACCTATGGCCTAAGACCTCAGGCCTATTTAATAAGGCCTAAGACCTATGACCTAAGACCTAAGATCTAAGGCCTAAGGTCTAAGATCTAAGGTCTAAGACCTATGGATTAAGGCCTATGACCTAAGGCATATTTAACAAGGCCTAAGACCTGTGACCTAAGGCCTATTTCCTAAGGCCTAAGACCTAAGGCAAAAAGGCCTAAGGCCTAAGACCTAAGGTCCAAGGCCTATTTCCTAGGGCCTAAGACCTCAAGCCTATTTAATAAGGCCCAAGACCTATGTGCTAAGACCTAAGGCCTATTTCCTAAGACCTTTGGCCTAAGATCTAAGGCCTAAGGTCTAAGATCTATGACCTAAGGATTAAGGCCTATGACCTAAGGCCTATTTAATAACGTCTAAGACCTATGGTCCAAGGCCAAAGACCTAAGACCTAAGGCAAAAAGGCCTGTTTCCTAGGGCCTCAGACCTATGACCTAAGATCTAAGGCCTATTTAATAAGGCTATTTAATAAGGCCTAAGACCTATGACCTAAGGCCTGTTTCCTGAGGCCTAAGACCTATGGCCTAAGGCCTAAGACCTATGGCTTAAGACCTATGGCCTAAGGCCTAAGACCTCAGGCCTTTTTAATAAGGCCTAAGACCTGTGACCTAAGGCCTATTTAATAAGGCATAAGACCTAAGGCCTATTTCGTAAGGCCTAAGATCTAAGGCTAAGGTCTAAGGTCTAAGACCTATGGATTAAGGCCTATGACCTGAGGCCTATTTAATAAGGCCTAAGACCTATTTCTTAAGGCCTAAGACCTAAAGGCCTAAAGCCTCAGGCCTAAGACCTAAGGCCTATTTCCTAAGGCCTAAAATCTATGGCCTAAAACCTCAGGCCTAAGACCTAAGGCCAAAGGCCTAAGACCTATGGCCTAAGACCTAAGGCCTATGACCTAAGGCCTAATATCTAAGGCCTATTGAATAAGGCCTAAGACCTGTGACCTAAGGCCTATTTCCTAAGGCCTAAGACCTATGGCCTAAGACCTAAGTCCTATGGCTAAGGCAAAAAGGCCTAAGAACTATGACCTAAGGCCTATTTCCTAAGGCCAAAGACTTAAGACCTATGGCCTAAGGCCTAAGACCTATGGCCTAAGATCTCATGCCTATTTAATAAGGCCTAAGGCCTATGACCTAAGACATAAGATCTAAGGCCTAAGGTCTAAGATCTAAGGTCTAAGACCTATGGATTAAGGCCTATGACCTAAGGCCTATTTAATAAGACCTAAGACCTGTGACCTAAGGCCTAAGAACTAAGGCCAAAGGCCTATTTCCTAAGGCCTAAGACCTATAACCTAAGGCCTGTTTCCTAAGGCCTAAGACCTATAACCTAAGGCCTGTTTCCTAAGGCCTAAGACCTATTACCTAAGGCCTAAGATCTAAGGCCTGTTTAATAAGGCCTAAGACCTATGACCTAAGGCCTCTTTCCTAAGACCTAAGACCTATGGCCTTAGACCTCAGGCCTATTTAATAAGGCCTAAGACCTAAGGCCTATTTCCTGAGGCGTAAGATTTAAGGCCTAAGATCTAAGGCCTAAGATCTAAGACCTATGACTTAAGGCCTATTTAATAAGGCCTAAGGCCTGTGACCTAAGGCCTATTTCCTAAGGCCTAAGATTTATGGCCTAAAACCTCAGGCCTAAGACCTAAGGCCAAAGGCCTAAGGCCTAAGACCTATGGCCTAAGATGCATTTCCGATATTTGATTATTTGAAGTAAACGTTCACTCTACTTTGTTGAGACGAATACAACGTTCTATGTATGGTTGTAAATGATTCGTATTGAATGTTTAACTCGATTCAAAAATGTGCTTTTACTATGCGATGACATGGAAAAACATGCTTTAACGTCGTCGAATAAAAAAAAGTTGTTAACAATAGTTCCTAGTCATGACTTTTCTAGGCGAAAAGGTCTCTTGGGAAAATCTCGTAAAACCCACCGTTATCGAAAAAACTCACTTCAAAATGCATTTTTGCTATTTGATCATTTGAAGTAAACGTTCACCCTACTTTGTTGATTCGAATACATTGTTCTATAGAAGCTTGTATATGATTCGTACTGAATGTTTAACTCGATTCAAAAATTTGCTTTTACTATGCGATGACATGGTAAAACATGCTTTAACGTCGTCGAATCAAAAAATGTTGTTAACAAAATTCCTAGTCAAGACTTTTCTAGGCGAAAAGGTCTCTTGGGAGAATCTCGTTATCGAAAAAACTCACTTCAAAATGCCTTTTTGCTATTTGATCATTTGAAGTAAACGTTCTCTCTACTTTGCTGAATCGAATACAATGATCTACAGAAGCTTGTAAATGATTCGTATTGAATGAATAACTCAAATCAAAAATTTGCTTTTACTATGCGATGACATGGTAAAACATGCTTTAACGTCGTCGAATCAAAAAATGTTGTTAACAGAAGTTCCTAGTCATGAATTTTCTAGGCGAAAAGGTCTCTTGGGAAAATCTCGTAAAACCCACCGTTATCGAAAAAACTCACTTCAAAATGCATTTCTGATATTTGATTATTTGAAGTAAACGTTCACTCTACTTTGTTGAGTCGAATACAACGTTCTATGTATGGTTGTAAATGATTGGTATTGAATGTTTAACTCGATTCAAAAATGTGCTTTTACTATGCGATGACATGGTAAAACATGCTTTAACGGCGTCGAATCAAAAAATGTTGTTAACAGAAGTTCCTAGTCATGAATTTTCTAGGCGAAAAGGTGTCTTGGGAAAATCTCGTCAAACCCACCGTTATCGAAAAAACTCACTTCAAAATGCATTTTTGCTATTTGATCATTTGAAGTAAACGTTCTCTCTACTTTGCTGAATCGAATACAATGATCTACAGAAGCTTGTAAATGATTCGTATTGAATGATTAACTCGAATCAAAAATGTGCTTTTACTATGCGATGACATGGTAAAACATGCTTTAACGTCGTCGAATCAAAAAATGTTGTTGACAAAATTTCCTAGTCATAACTTTGACCTAAGGCATGTTTCCTAAGGCCTAAGACCTATGGCCTAAGGCCTAAGACCTATGGCCTAAGGCCTAAGACGGCTTAAGACCTATGGCCTAAGGCCTAAGGCCTATGGCCTAAGGCCTAAGACCTGTGACCTAAGGACTATTTCCTAAGGCCTAAGACCTAAGGCAAAAAGGCCTAAGGCCTAAGACCTAAGGTCCAATGCCTATTTCCTAGGGCCTAAGACCTCAGGCCTATTTAATAAGGCCCAAGACCTATGTCCTAAGACCTAAGGCCTATTTCCTAAGACCTATGGCCTAAGATCTAAGGCCTAAGGTCTAAGATCTAAGACCTAAGGATTAAGGCCTATGACCTAAGGCCTATACAATAAGGTCTAAGACCTATGTTCCAAGGCCTAAGGCCTAAGGCCAAAGACCTAAGACCTAAGGCAAAAAGGCCTGTTTCCTAAGGCCTAAGATCTACGACCTAAGATCTAAGGCCTATTTAATAAGGCTATTTAATAAGGCCTAAGACCTATGACCTAAGGCCTGTTTCCTGAGGCCTAAGACCTATGGCCTAAGGCCTAAGACCTATGGCTTAAGACCTATGGCCTAAGGCCTAAGACCTATGGCCTAAGGCCTAAGACCTCAGGCCTTTTTAATAAGGCCTAAGACCTGTGACTTAAGGCCTATTTAATAAGGCCTAAGACCTAAGGCCTATTTCGTAAGACCTAAGATCTAAGGCCTAAGGTCTAAGACCTATGGATTAAGGCTTATGACCTAAGGCCTATTTAATAAGGCCTAAGACCTATTTCCTAAGGCCTAAGACCTAAAGGCCGAAAGCCTCAGGCCTAAGACCTAAGGCCTATTTCCTAAGGCCTAAGATCTATGGCCTAAAACCTCAGGCCTATGACCTAAGGGCAAAGGCCTAAGTCCTAAGACCTATGGCATAAGACCTAAGGCCTAAGATGTAAGGCCTATTGAATAAGGCCTAAGACCTATGACCTAAGGCCTATTTCCTAAGGCCTAAGACCTATGGCCTTAGACCTAAGTCCTATGGCCTAAGGCAAAAAGGCCTAAGACCCATGACCTAAGGCCTATTTCCTAAGGCCTAAGACATAAGACCTATGGCTTAAGGCCTAAGACCTATGACCTAAGGCCTATTTCCTAAGGCCTAAGACTTAAGACCTATGGCCTAAGACCTCATGCCTATTTAATAAGGCCTAAGACCTGTGACCTAAGGCCTAAGACCTATGGCCTAAGGCCAAAGGCCTATTTCCTAAGGCCTAAGATCTAAGGCCTATTTAATAAGGCTATTTAATAAGGCCCAAGACCTATGACCTAAGGCCTGTTTCCTAAGGCCTAAGACCTATGGCCTAAGGACTAAGACCTATGGCTTAAGACCTATGGCCTAAGGCCTAAGACCTATGGCCTAAGGCCTAAGACCTCAGGCCTTTTTAATAAGGCCTAAGACCTGTGACCTAAGGCCTATTTCCTAAGGCCTAAGACCTAAGGCAAAAAGGCCTAAGGCCTAAGACCTAAGGCCCAAGGCCTATTTCCTAGGGCCTAAGACCTCAGGCCTATTTAATAAGGCCCAAGACATATGTCCTAAAACCTAAGGCCTATTTCCTAAGGCCTAAGACCTATGGCCTAAGATCTAAGGCCTAAGGTCTAAGATCTAAGACCTGAGGATTAAGGCCTATGACCTAAGGCCTATTTAATAAGGTCTAAGACCTATGGTCTAAGGCCTAAGGCCTAAGTCCTAAGGCCAAAGACCTAAGACCTAAGGCAAAAAGGCCTAAAGCAAAAATACCTAAGGCAAAAGACTTATGACCTAAGGCCTAAGATCTAAGGCCTATTTAATAAGGCCTAAGACCTAAGGCCTAAGACCTATGGCGTAAGGTAAAAAGGCCTAAGGCCTCAGGCCTAAGACCTAAGGTCCAAGGCCTATTTCCTAAGGCCTAAGACCTAAGGCCTAATACCTAAGGCCTAAGACCTAAGGCCTAAGACCTTAGGCCTAAGACCTAAGGCCTAAGAGCTAAGGCCTAAGAGCTAAGGCCTATGGCCTAAGGCGTAAGACCTAAGGCCTATTTCCTAAGGCCTAAGACCTATGGCCTAAGACCTAAGGCCTAAGGCCTAAGGCCTAAGACCTAATTTGCTTTTACTATGCGATGACATGGTAAAACATGCTTTAACGTCGTCGAATCAAAAAATGTTGTTAACAGAAGTTCCTAGTCATGAATTTTCTAGGCGAAAAGGTCTCTTGGGAAAATCTCGTAAAACCCACCGTTATCGAAAAAACTCACTTCAAAATGCATTTCTGATATTTGATTATTTGAAGTAAACGTTCACTCTACTTTGTTGAGTCGAATACAACGTTCTATGTATGGTTGTAAATGATTGGTATTGAATGTTTAACTCGATTCAAAAATGTGCTTTTACTATGCGATGACATGGTAAAACATGCTTTAACGGCGTCGAATCAAAAAATGTTGTTAACAGAAGTTCCTAGTCATGAATTTTCTAGGCGAAAAGGTGTCTTGGGAAAATCTCGTCAAACCCACCGTTATCGAAAAAACTCACTTCAAAATGCATTTTTGCTATTTGATCATTTGAAGTAAACGTTCTCTCTACTTTGCTGAATCGAATACAATGATCTACAGAAGCTTGTAAATGATTCGTATTGAATGATTAACTCGAATCAAAAATGTGCTTTTACTATGCGATGACATGGTAAAACATGCTTTAACGTCGTCGAATCAAAAAATGTTGTTAACAAAATTTCCTAGTCATAACTTTGACCTAAGGCCTGTTTCCTAAGGCCTAAGACCTATGGCCTAAGGCCTAAGACCTATGGCCTAAGGCCTAAAACCTATGGCCTAAGGCCTAAGACCTATGGCCTGTTTCCTAAGGCCTAAGACCTATGGCCTAAGGCCTAAGGCGGCTTAAGACCTATGGCCTAAGGCCTATGGCCTAAGGCCTAAGACCTCAGGCCTTTTTAATAAGGCCTAAGACCTGTGACCTAAGGACTATTTCCTAAGGCCTAAGACCTAAGGCAAAAAGGCCTAAGGCCTAAGACCTAAGGTCGAATGCCTATTTCCTAGGGCCTAAGACCTCAGGCCTATTTAATAAGGCCCAAGACCTATGTCCTAAGACCTAAGGTCTATTTCCTAAGACCTATGGCCTAAGATCTAAGGCCTAAGGTCTAAGATCTAAGGTCTAAGACCTATGGATTAAGGCCTATAACCTAAGGCCTATTTAATAAGGCCTAAGACCTGTGACCTAAGGCCTATTTCCTAAGGCCTAAGACCTAAGGCAAAAAGGCCTAAGGCCTAAGACCTAAGGTCCAAGGCCTATTTCCTAGGGCCTAAGACCTCAAGCCTATTTAATAAGGCCCAAGACCTATGTCCTAAGACCTAAGGTCTATTTCCTAAGACCTATGGCCTAAGATCTAAGGCCTAAGGTCTAAGATCTATGACCTAAGGATTAAGGCCTATGACCTAAGGCCTATTTAATAACGTCTAAGACCTATGGTCCAAGGCCTAAGGCCTAAGGCCAAAGACCTAAGACCTAAGGCAAAAAGGCCTGTTTCCTAGGGCCTCAGACATTTGACCTAAGATCTAAGGCCTATTTAATAAGGCTATTTAATAAGGCCTAAGACCTATGACCTAAGGCCTGTTTCCTGAGGCCTAAGACCTATGGCCTAAGGCCTAAGACCTATGGCTAAAGACCCATGGCCTAAGGCCTAAGACCTCAGGCCTTTTTAATAAGGCCTAAGACCTGTGACCTAAGGCCTATTTAATAAGGCATAAGACCTAAGGCCTATTTCGTAAGGCCTAAGATCTAAGGCTAAGGTCTAAGGTCTAAGACCTATGGATTAAGGCCTATGACCTAAGGCCTATTTAATAAGGCCTAAGACCTATTTCCTAAGGCCTAAGACCTAAAGGCCTAAAGCCTCAGGCCTAAGACCTAAGGCATATTTCCTAAGGCCTAAGATCTATGGCCTAAAACCTCAGGCCTAAGACCTAAGGCCAAAGGCCTAAGGCCTAAGACCTATGGCCTAAAACCTAAGGCCTATGACTTAAGGCCTAAGATCAAAGGCCTATTGAATAAGGCCTAAGACCTATGACATAAGGCCTATTTCCTAAGGCCTAAGACCTATGGCCTAAGACCTAAGTCCTATGGCTAAGGCAAAAAGGCCTAAGAACTATGACCTAAGGCCTATTTCCTAAGGCCTAAGACTTAAGACCTATGGCCTAAGGCCTAAGACCTATGGCCTAAGACCTCATGCCTATTTAATAAGGCCTAAGGCCTATGACCTAAGGCCTATTTAATAAGACCTAAGACCTGTGACCTAAGGCCTATTTCCTTAGGCCTAAGACCTAAGGCCAAAGGCCTATTTCCTAAGGCCTAAGACCTATGTCCTAAGGCCTAAGATCTAAGGCCTGTTTAATAAGGCCTAAGATCTATGACCTAAGGCCTGTTTCCTAAGGCCTAAGACCTATGGCCTAAGACCTCAGGCCTATTTAATAAGGCCTAAGACCTAAGGCCTATTTCCTAAGGCCTAAGATTTAAGGCCTAAGATTTAAGGCCTAAGATCTAAGGCCTAAGATCTAAGACCTATGACTTAAGGCCTATTTAATAAGGCCTAAGACCTGTGACCTAAGGCCTATTTCCTAAGGCCTAAGATTTATGGCCTAAAACCTCAGGCCTAAGACCTAAGGCCAAAGGCCTAAGGTCTAAGACCTATGGCCTAAGATGCATTTCTGATATTTGATTATTTGAAGTAACCGTTCACTCTACTTTGTTGAGACGAATACAACGTTCTATGTATGGTTGTAAATGATTCGTATTGAATGTTTAACTCGATTCAAAAATGTGCTTTTACTATGCGATGACATGGAAAAACATGCTTTAACGTCGTCGAATCAAAAAATGTTGTTAACATAAGTTCCTAGTCATGACTTTTCTAGGCGAAAAGGTGTCTTGGGAAAATCTCGTAAAACCCACCGTTATCGAAAAAACTCACTTGAAAATGCATTTTTGCTATTTGATCATTTGAAGTAAACGTTCACTCTACTTTGTTGATTCGAATACATTGTTCTATAGAAGCTTGTAGATGATTCGTATTGAATGATTAACTCGATTCAAAAATGTGCTTTTACTATGCGATGACATGGAAAAACATGCTTTAAAGTCGTCGAATAAAAAAAAGTTGTTAACAATAGTTCCTAGTCATGACTTTTCTAGGCGAAAAGGTCTCTTGGGAAAATCTCGTAAAACCCACCGTTATCGAAAAAACTCACTTCAAAATGCATTTTTGCTATTTGATCATTTGAAGTAAACGTTCACCCTACTTTGTTGATTCGAATACATTGTTCTATAGAAGCTTGTATATGATTCGTACTGAATGTTTAAATCGATTCAGAAATGTGCTGTTACGATCCGATGACATGGTAAAACATGCTTTAACTTCGTCGAATCAAAAAAAGTTGTTAACAAAAGTTCCTAGTCATAACTTTTTTAGGCGAAAAGGTCTCTTGGAAAAATCGCGTAAATCCAACCGTTATCGAAAAAACTCACTTCAAAATGCATTTCTGATATTTGATTATTTGAAGTAAACGTTCACTCTACTTTGTTGATTCGAATACAGTGTTCTATAGAAGCTTGTATATGATTCGTACTGAATGTTTAACTCGATACAAAAATGTGCTTTTACTATGCGATGACATGGTAAAACATGCTTTAACGTCGTCGAATCAAAAAATGTTGTTAACAAAAGTTCCTAGTCATGACTTTTCTAGGCGAAAAGGTCTCTTGGGAAAATCTCGTAAAACCCACCGTTATCGAAAAAACTCATTTCAAAATGCATTTCTGATATTTTATTATTTGAAGTAAACGTACACTCTACTTTATTGATTCGAATACAGTGTTCTATAGAAGCTTGTATATGATTCGTACTGAATGTTTAACTCTCTGATGACATGGTAAAACATGCTTTAACGTCGTCGAATCAAAAAATGTTGTTAACAGAAGTTCCTAGTCATGAATTTTCTAGGCGAAAAAGTCTCTTGGGAAAATCTCGTAAAACCCACCGTTATCGAAAAAACTCACTTCAAAATGCATTTCTGATATTTTATTATTTGAAATAAACGTACACTCTACTTTATTGATTCGAATACAGTGTTCTATAGAAGCTTGTATATGATTCGTACTGAATGTTTAACTCGATTCAAAAATGTGCTTTTACTATGCGATGACATGATAAAACATGCTTTAACGTCGTCGAATCAAAAAATGTTGTTAACAGAAGTTCCTAGTCATGAATTTTCTAGGCGAAAAGGTCTCTTGGGAAAATCTTGTAAAACCCACCGTTATCGAAAAAACACTTCAAAATGCATTTTTGCTATTTGATCATTTGAAGTAAACGTTCCCACACAACATCTCGTGGATATGTACATTCATAGCATGTACATACAATGTTAAAATACACATATACATTTTTAAATATACATAAAGATATGAAATGTATATGCAGCTATTAATATTCATACGTGACATATACCATGGATATTGTTGGAGGTATATACATAAACACATATACACGATATGTCCGTTAAGGTATGTCACTTTTATTTCCCGAATCTGGTTTGTCGTCTCGACGAATTTCGACCGCTTCGTCATTAATAATGTATTGTTTGAGGTATATAGTGCAATCAAGTTCAATTTTCAGTATATAATTTTTTTAAATCTCCCGCCAAATCTATAGTGGAATCAAGTTGTTGGTTGGTACATTGTCATGAACGTCAGCGGCGACACAGACACAACGCCGCCACGCGTAACTAGTGCACGTTGTATTTTCACCCCTATTCTATTCGATTTGCACTTTGCAGCTAATTGTTACATAAATTACTATTCGTTTGTGAATTGTATTGTGTAGTGGTTCATTTACATAATAAGGTAAGTACCTATAATTAGTAAGTGGGATTTTTTAGAAGACTTGTTAATTTTTTAGGTTACAATATTTGCTTCTTACGTACTTAAAATATATAATATTGGACTTATTATATATTATAGTATTTTATACATGATGAATTCTCAACAAAGAGGCAAAAAAAGATCACGTCAAAGAGCAATCAAGGACAAAACAGATAAATTCATGTTGATAATTGCATCTAGTACTCAAACGACTACAATAACGGACGAATATGAACTCGAATTACCTCATCGTGAATTACATTGTAATGTTCATGATGTTCAAGTTAACAATGAAATTGCTAGTTGCTCTAATTCGAATTCTACTTTGAGACATAACTATTTCCAAACTAGGCCTGATAAACGTAATATCAATGTTGAGGGGGGTCCGTGCATTCAACACACTATTTTAGATAGTTTAAATGAAAGCTTTAATTTTTCTGACGGCAGCAAATATAGAGTTTTCTTCAGATTTAGTACAGTGGGCTATTGAAGAAAACAATTGGATAGCGTACTCAATTCACAGTTGTCTCAAATACCTTTATACAACATTTTAGTTCGATACCTCATATAGGGTGTTTGTTATTCAATAGCCAAATTTAAAATTTCTCACTTATTTTCAACTGGCCCTGTATAAAAGTCGGTTAGGTTTACTAAAAAGGTAAAGTAGTCATTCGACTTAAGGAACATCAGACACTAAATGAGGAAGGAAAAAGAAAACTTATTCTTTAAATAAATAGTGCTTCTATGAGGTATTGAGCTAAAATTTTGTATAGACGTATTTGAGACAACTGCGAATCGAATACGCTATCCAATTTGCTGATAAAAAATTGCTTAATAGTCGATATCGAAATTTCGACCCATTTAGTGGAGCTTTAGTAGGCCTTGAAAATATGAAAATTACACATTTTTCAAAACACTCAAATAAAGCTCATCGAACATTATATATATATATATATATATATATATAAAAAAAAAAAAAAAAAAAATTAAATCAGTCAACGCGTTTCAAAATAAAAGGGTGTTGTGACCTTAAATAGCACACACTGTATGTAAATAAACTAGTACTTCATATACAAGCGATCATAATTACTCACACAAAAAAAATTTGAAATTGAATGTATTACGAGAGGCATTTTAACAAAACTAGTCTTATATAATATGGTCTCAAAATAATATATTATTTAACGAAATCTTTTAACAGATTTGTTCATCATAATGTTTCATTATTAATATGTTGTTTTTTTGTTTTAATTTTAGAGAAACCGTTAATCAGGAACAAGAACCGGATGATGAATATAATTAATAATGTTTTATGTTTAAATAAAATATGTTTATGCTTTAATATATATGTTTTATTACCTATATTGTCCTATCTAGATTCAAACTAAAATGTTAATAGTATACCTAGAAGTATGAATTAAACAGTTCTTTTGTTACACAAAAAATATATGTTTATTTTATCATTAAATGGAAAATTGTTTTCGTGTAACATTTATAGATTATAGTAAAAGCATTCAAATGGTTCAACATTAGTTTTTTTTTTATATTGATATCATTTTCTTTTAAAGAAATTGTTATATAAAAAGCAGAAAATGTGCTCGCATGTTATGTGGCTTCCACTGGCTGAAATCTAATATTCAAAACTGATTTTAAATGAATATGACTCTTTATACAATGGTCGATTTAAATGAGTAAAACTGAGGAAGAAGATTTAAATATAAATGTCGCCAAAGAGGTTTGTATACTGCTCGTCAGAAATCTATATATATTCATTACCAGGTATAGTACACATCATATCCATAAAAACTTTTTTAAGATGACTGCCAAATCCAGGAAGGATAGAGCTTGTGAAGGAATTTACAGTTGATAAATCGCAGACAGGTATTCCTCGCCGAAGTTATCATCTCTGAAGGCGTTGACATTCGTTGATTCGTAACAATATAAGACTGTATTTTTATAATTTATAGCTATTATAATATTTCGGAACGTTATAGTAAGTGCAACTGCTCAATGAGTAGTTATGTTTGCCACACAAATGCTCTAAACTACTGTGATGGTTACAGATATACAAAACTATGCACATGATGTACATTTCGTGTCTAATGAATGTATATCCATTAAATATATAATTATGTATATGATGTCTAATGAATGTACATTGCATGTGTTTATATATGATGTACATTTGGTGTCAATGAATGTATATCCATAAAATATATGATTATGTATATGATGTCTAATGAATGTACATTGCATGTGTTTATATATATTTAATGAATATGAAATGGATATGAAAGTTGGCGACAAACGTATATGAAATGTATCTTAATTTCATATGTACTGTATATACATTAGATATACTTACTCCATTCGGTGGATATACATATCCACAGACTGCATATGCAGTGTACATACATTGCACGTAATTTTGTTGTGTGGGTTCTCTCTACTTTGCTGAATCGAATACAATGATCTACAGAAGCTTGTAAATGATTCGTATTGAATGATTAACTCGAATCAAAAATGTGCTTTTACTATGCGATGACATGGTAAAACATGCTTTAACGTCGTCGAATCAAAAAATGTTGTTACAAAAGTTCCTAGTCATGACTTTTCTATGCAAAAAGGTGTCTTGGGAAAATCTCGTAAAACCCACCGTTATCGAAAAAACTCACTTCAAAATGCATTTTTGCTATTTGATCATTTGAAGTAAACGTTCACTCTACTTTGTTGAGTCGAATACAACGTTCTATGTATGGTTGTAAATGATTCGTATTGAATGTTTAACTCGATTCAAAAATGTGCTTTTACTATGCGATGACATGGTAAAACATGCTTTAACGTCGTCGAATCAAAAAATATTGTTACAAAAGTTCCTAGTCATGACTTTTCTGGGCAAAAAGGTGTCTTGGGAAAATCTCATAAAAACCACCTTTATCGAAAAAACTCACTTCAAAATGCATTTTTGCTATTTGATCATTTGAAGTAAACGTTCTCTCTACTTTGCTGAATCGAATACAATGATCTACAGAAGCTTGTAAATGATTCGTATTGAATGATTAACTCGAATCAAAAATGTGCTTTTACTATGCGATGACATGGTAAAACATGCTTTAACGTCGTCGAATCAAAAAATGTTGTTACAGAAGTTCCTAGTCATGACTTTTCTAGGCGAAAAGGCGTCTTGGGAAAATCTCGTAAAACCCACCGTTATCGAAAAAACTCACTTCAAAATGCATTTTTGCTATTTGATCATTTGAAGTAAACGTTCACCCTACTTTGTTGATTCGAATACAATGATCTACAGAAGCTTGTAGATGATTCGTATTGAATGATTAACTCGATTCAAGAATGTGCTTTTACGATCCGATGACATGGTAAAACATGCTTTAACTTCGTCGAATAAAAAAAAGTTGTTAACAAAAGTTGCTAGTCATAACTTTTTTAGGCGAAAAGGTCTCTTGGAAAAATCGCGTAAATCCAACCGTTATCGAAAAAACTCACTTCAAAATGCATTTCTGATATTTGATTATTTGAAGTAAACGTTCACTCTACTTTGTTGATTCGAATACATTGTTCTATAGAAGCTTGTAGATGATTCGTATTGAATGATTAACTCGATTCAAAAATGTGCTTTTACTATGCGATGACATGGAAAAACATGCTTTAACGTCGTCGAAAAAAAAAAGTTGTTAACAATAGTTCCTAGTCATGACTTTTCTAGGCGAAAAGGTCTCTTGGGAAAATCTCGTAAAACCCACCGTTATCGAAAAAACTCACTTCAAAATGCATTTTTGCTATTTGATCATTTGAAATAAACGTTCACTCTACTTTGTTGATTCGAATACATTGTGCTATAGAAGCTTGTAGATGATTCGTATTGAATGATTAACTCGATTCAAAAATGTGCTTTTACTATGCGATGACATGGAAAAACATGCTTTAACGTCGTCGAATAAAAAAAAGTTGTTAACAATAGTTCCTAGTCATGACTTTTCTAGGCGAAAAGGTCTCTTGGGAAAATCTCGTAAAACCCACCGTTATCGAAAAAACTCACTTCAAAATGCATTTTTGCTATTTGATCATTTGAAGTAAACGTTCACCCTACTTTGTTGATTCGAATACATTGTTCTATAGAAGCTTGTATATGATTCGTACTGAATGTTTAAATCGATTCAGAAATGTGCTGTTACGATCCGATGACATGGTAAAACATGCTTTAACTTCGTCGAATCAAAAAAAGTTGTTAACAAAAGTTCCTAGTCATAACTTTTTTAGGCGAAAAGGTCTCTTGGAAAAATCGCGTAAATCCAACCGTTATCGAAAAAACTCACTTCAAAATGCATTTCTGATATTTGATTATTTGAAGTAAACGTTCACTCTACTTTGTTGATTCGAATACAGTGTTCTATAGAAGCTTGTATATGATTCGTACTGAATGTTTAACTCGATACAAAAATGTGCTTTTACTATGCGATGACATGGTAAAACATGCTTTAACGTCGTCGAATCAAAAAATGTTGTTAACAAAAGTTCCTAGTCATGACTTTTCTAGGCGAAAAGGTCTCTTGGGAAAATCTCGTAAAACCCACCGTTATCGAAAAAACTCATTTCAAAATGCATTTCTGATATTTTATTATTTGAAGTAAACGTACACTCTACTTTATTGATTCGAATACAGTGTTCTATAGAAGCTTGTATATGATTCGTACTGAATGTTTAACTCGATTCAAAAATTTGCTTTTACTATGCGATGACATGGTAAAACATGCTTTAACGTCGTCGAATCAAAAAATGTTGTTAACAAAAGTTCCCAGTCATGACTTTTCTAGGCGAAAAGGTCTCTTGGGAAAATCTCGTAAAACCCACCGTTATCGAAAAATCTCACTTCAAAATGCATTTCTGATATTTTATTATTTGAAGTACACGTACACTCTACTTTATTGATTCGAATACAGTGTTCTATAGAAGCTTGTATATGATTCGTACTGAATGATTAACTCGATTCAAAAATGTGCTTTTACTATGCGATGACATGGTAAAACATGCTTTAACGTCGTCGAATCAAAAAATGTTGTTAACAAAAGTTCCTAGTCATGACTTTTCTAGGCGAAAAGGTCTCTTGGGAAAATCTCGTAAAACCCACCGTTATCGAAAAAACTCATTTTAAAATGCATTTCTGATATTTTATTATTTGAAGTAAACGTACACTCTACTTTATTGATTCGAATACAGTGTTCTATAGAAGCTTGTATATGATTCGTACTGAATGTTTAACTCGAATCAAAAATTTGCTTTTACATGCGATGACATGGTAAAACATGCTTTAACGTCGTCGAATCAAAAAATGTTGTTAACAAAAGTTCCTAGTCATGACTTTTCTAGGCGAAAAGGTCTCTTGGGAAAATCTCGTAAAACCCACCGTTATCGAAAAAACTCACTCCAAAATGCATTTTTGCTATTTGATCATGTAAACGTTCACTCTACTTTGTTGATTCGAATACATTGTTCTATCTATAGAACAATGTATTCGAATCAACAAGCTTCTAAGCTTGTATATGATTCGTACTGAATGTTTAAATCGATTCAGAAATGTGCTGTTACGATCCGATGACATGGTAAATCATGCTTTAACTTCGTCTAATCAAAAAATGTTGTTAACAAAAGTTCCTAGTCATGACTTTTCTAGGCGAAAAGGTCTCTTGGGAAAATCTCGTAAAACCCACCGTTATCGAAAAAACTCACTTCAAAATGGATTTCTGATATTTGATTATTTGAAGTAAACGTTCACTCTACTTTGTTGAGTCGAATACAAGGTTCTATGTATGCTTGTAAATGATTCGTATTGAATGTTTAACTCGATTCAAAAATGTGCTTTTACTATGCGATGACATGGTAAAACATGCTTTAACGTCGTCGAATCAAAAAATGTTGTAAACAGAAGTTCCTAGTCATGAATTTTCTAGGCGAAAAGGTCTCTTGGGAAAATCTCGTAAAACCCACCGTTATCGAAAAAACTCACTTCAAAATGCATTTCTGATATTTGATTATTTGAAGTAAACGTTCACTCTAATTTGTTGAGTCGAATACAACGTTCTATGTATGGTTGTAAATGATTCGTATTGAATGTTTAACTCGATTCAAAAATGTGCTTTTACTATGCGATGACATGGTAAAACATGCTTTAACGTCGTCGAATCAAAAAATGTTGTTAACAGAATTTCCTAGTCATGAATTTTCTAGGCGAAAAGGTCTCTTGGAAAAATCTCGTAAAACCCACCGTTATCGAAAAAACTCACTTCAAAATGCATTTCTGATATTTTATTATTTGAAGTAAACGTACACTCTACTTTATTGATTCGAATACAGTGTTCTATAGAAGCTTGTATATGATTCGTACTGAATGTTTAACTCGATTCAAAAATGTGCTTTTATTATGCGATGACATGGTAAAACATGCTTTAACGTCGTCGAATCAAAAAGCGTTGTTAACAAAAGTTCCTAGTCATGACTTTTCTAGGCGAAAAGGTCTCTTGGGAAAATCTCGTAAAACCCACCGTTATCGAAAAAACTCACTTCAAAATGCATTTTTGCTATTTGATCATTTGAAGTAAACGTTCTCTCTACTTTGCTGAATCGAATAAAATGATCTACAGAAGCTTGTAAATGATTCGTATTGAATGATTAACTCGAATCAAAAATGTGCTTTTACTATGCGATGACATGGTAAAACATGCTTTAACGTCGTCGAATCAAAAAATGTTGTTAACAAAATTTCCTAGTCATAACTTTGACCTAAGGCCTGTTTCCTAAGGCTTAAGACCTATGGCCTAAGGCCTAAGACCTATGGCCTGTTTCCTAAGGCCTAAGACCTATGGCCTAAGGCCTAAGACCTATGGCTTAAGACCTATGGCCTAAGGCCTAGGACCTATGGCCTAAGGCCTAAGACCTCAGGCCTCTTTAATAAGGCCTAAGACCTGTGACCTAAGGACTATTTCCTAAGGCCTAAGACCTAAGGCAAAAAGGCCTAAGGCCTAAGACCTAAGGTCCAATGCCTATTTCCTAGGGCCTAAGACCTCAGGCCTATTTAATAAGGCCCAAGACCTATGTCCTAAGACCTAAGGCCTATTTCCTAAGACCTATGGAATAAGATCTAAGGCCTAAGGTCTAAGATCTAAGACCTAAGGATTAAGGCCTATGACCTAAGGCCTATATAATAAGGTCTAAGACCTATGGTCCAAGGCCTAAGGCCTAAGGCCAAAGACCTAAGACCTAAGGCAAAAAGGCCTGTTTCCTAAGGCCTAAGACCTATGACCTAAGATCTAAGGCCTATTTAATAAGGCTATTTAATAAGGCCTAAGACCTATGACCTAAGGCCTGTTTCCTGAGGCCTAAGAACTATGGCCTAAGGCCTAAGACCTATGGCTTAAGACCTATGGCCTAAGGCCTAAGACCTATGGCCTAAGGCCTAAGACCTCAGGCGTTTTTAATAAGGCCTAAGACCTGTGACTTAAGGCCTATTTAATAAGGACTAAGACCTAAGGCCTATTTCGTAAGACCTAAGATCTAAGGCCTAAGGTCTAAGGTCTAAGACCTATGTATTAAGGCCTATGACCTAAGGCCTATTTAATAAGGCCTAAGACGTATTTCCTAAGGCCTAAGACCTAAAGGCCGAAAGCCTCAGGCCTAAGACCTAAGGCCTATTTCCTAAGGCCTAAGATCTATGGCCTAAAACCTCAGGCCTAAGACCTAAGGCCAAAGGCCTAAGTCCTAAGACCTAAGGCCTATGACCTAAGGCCTAAGATGTAAGGCCTAAGACCTATGACATAAGGCCTATTTCCTAAGGCCTAAGACCTATGGCCTTAGACCTAAGTCCTATGGCCTAAGGCAAAAAGGCCTAAGACCCATGACCTAAGGCCTATTTCCTAAGGCCTAAGACTTAAGACCTATGGCCTAAGGCCTAAGACCTATTTCCTAAGGCCTAAGACTTAAGACCTATGGCCTAGGACCTCAGGCCTATTTAATAAGGCCTAAGACCTGTGATCTAAGGCCTAAAACCTATGGCCTAAGGCCAAAGGCCTATTTCCTAAGGCCTAAGATCTAAGGCCTATTTAATAAGGCCTAAGCCCTATGACCTAAGGCCTGTTTCCTAAGGCCTAAGACCTATGGCCTAAGATCTAAGGCCTATTTAATAAGGCTATTTAATAAGGCCCAAGACCTATGACCTAAGGCCTGTTTCCTAAGGCCTAAGACCTATGGCCTAAGGACTAAGACCTATGGCTTAAGACCTATGGCCTAAGGCCTAAGACCTCAGGCCTTTTTAATAAGGCCTAAGACCTGTGACCTAAGGCCTATTTCCTAAGGCCTAAGACCTAAGGCAAAAAGGCCTAAGGCCTAAGACCTAATGCCCAAGGCCTATTTCATAGGGCCTAAGACCTCAGGCCCATTTAATAAGGCCCAAGACATATGTCCTAAAACCTAAGGCCTATTTCCTAAGGCCTAAGAGCTATGGCCTAAGATCTAAGGCCTAATCTAAGATCTAAGACCTGTGGATTAAGGCCTATGACCTAAGGCCTATTTAATAAGGTCTAAGACCTATGGCCTAAGGCCTAAGACCTCAGGCCTTTTTAATAAGGCCTAAGACCTGTGACCTAAGGCCTATTTCCTAAGGCCTAAGACCTAAGGCAGAAAGGCCTAGGGCCTAATACCTAAGGTCCAAGGCCTATTTCCTAGGGTCTAAGACCTCAGGCCTATTTAATAAGGCCCAAGACCTATGTCCTAAGACCTAAGGCCTATTTCCTAAGGCCTAAGACCTATGGCCTAAGATCTAAGGCCTAAGGAATAAGATCTAAGACCTAAGGATTAAGGCCTATGACCTAAGGCCTATATAATAAGGTCTAAGACCTATGGTCCAAGGCCTAAGGCCTAAGGCCAAAGACCTAAGGCAAAAAGGCCTGTTTCCTAAGGCCTAAGACCTATGACCTAAGATCTAAGGCCTATTTAATAAGGCTTAAGCCCTATGACCTAAGGCCTGTTTCCTAAGGCCTAAGACCTATGGCCTAAGATCTAAGGCCTATTTAATAAGGCTATTTAATAAGGCCCAAGACCTATGACCTAAGGCCTGTTTCCTAAGGCCTAAGACCTATGGCTTAAGACCTATGGCCTAAGGCCTAAGACCTATGGCCTAAGGCCTAAGACCTCAGGCCTTTTTAATAAGGCCTAAGACCTGTGACCTAAGGCCTATTTCCTAAGGCCTAAGACCTAAGGCAAAAAGGCCTAAGGCCTAAGACCTAAGGCCCAAGGCCTATTTCCTAGGGCCTAAGACCTCAGGCCTATTTAATAAGGCCCAAGACATATGTCCTAAAACCTAAGGCCTATTTCCTATGGCCTAAGACCTATGGCCTAAGATCTAAGGCCTAAGGTCTAAGATCTAAGACCTGAGGATTAAGGCCAATGACCTAAGGCCTATTTAATAAGGTCTAAGACCTATGGTCTAAGTCCGAAGGCCTAAGTCCTAAGGCCAAAGACCTAAGACCTAAGGCAAAAAGGCCTAAAGCAAAAATACCTAAGGCAAAAGACTTATGACCTAAGGCCTAAGATCTAAGGCCTATTTAATAAGGCCTAAGACCTATGGCGTAAGGTAAAAAGGCCTAAGGCCTCAGGCCTAAGACCTAAGGTCCAAGGCCTATTTCCTAAGGCCTAAGACCTAAGGCCTAATAAATAAGGCCTAAGACCTAAGGCCTAAGACCTAAGGCCTAAGACCTAAGGCCTAAGAGCTAAGGCCTATGGCCTAAGGCGTAAGACCTAAGGCCTATTTCCTAAGGCCTAAGACCTATGGCCTAAGACCTAAGGCCTAAGGCCTAAGGCCAAAGGCCAAAGGATTATTTTCTATGGCCTAAGACCTAAGACCTATGGCCTAAGGCCTAAGATCGAAGACCTATGGATTGAGACCTATGACTTAAGGCCTATTTAATAAGTCCTAAGACCTGTGACCTAAGGCCTATTTCCTAAGGCCTAAGATCTATGGCTTAAAACCTATGGCCTAAGACCTAAGGCCTATTGAATAATTTCTAAGACCTATGACCTAAGGCCTATTTCCTAAGGCCTAAGACCTATGGCCTAAGACCTAAGTCCTATGGCCTAAGGCAAAAAGGCCTAAGACCTATGACCTAAGGCCTATTTCCTAAGGCCTAAGACTTAAGACCTATGGCCTAAGGCCTAAGACCTATGGCCTAAGACCTCAGGCCTATTTAATAAGGCCTAAGACCTATGACCTAAGACCTAAGATCTAAGGCCTAAGGTCTAAGATCTAAGGTCTAAGACCTATGGATTAAGGCCTATGACCTAAGGCCTATTTAATAAGGCCTAAGACCTGTGACCTAAGGCCTATTTCCTAAGGCCTAAGACCTAAGGCAAAAAGGCCTAAGGCCTAAGACCTAAGGTCCAAGGCCTATTTCCTAGGGCCTAAGACCTCAAGCCTATTTAATAAGGCCCAAGACCTATGTCCTAAGACCTAAGGCCTATTTCCTAAGACCTATGGCCTAAGATCTAAGGCCTAAGGTCTAAGATCTATGACCTAAGGATTAAGGCCTATAACCTAAGGCCTATTTAATAACGTCTAAGACCTATGGTCCAAGGCCTAAGGCCTAAGGCCAAAGACCTAAGACCTAAGGCAAAAAGGCCTGTTTCCTAGGGCCTCAGACATATGACCTAAGATCTAAGGCCTATTTAATAAGGCTATTTAATAAGGCCTAAGACCTATGACCTAAGGCCTGTTTCCTGAGGCCTAAGACCTATGGCCTAAGGCCTAAGACCTATGGCTAAAGACCTATGGCCTAAGGCCTAAGACCTCAGGCCTTTTTAATAAGGCCTAAGACCTGTGACCTAAGGCCTATTTAATAAGGCATAAGACCTAAGGCCTATTTCGTAAGGCCTAAGATCTAAGGCTAAGGTCTAAGGTCTAAGACCTATGGATTAAGGCCTATGACCTAAGGCCTATTTAATAAGGCCTAAGACCTATTTCCTAAGGCCTAAGACCTAAAGGCCTAAAGCCTCAGGCCTAAGACCTAAGGCCTATTTCCTAAGGCCTAAGATCTATGGCCTAAAACCTCAGGCCTAAGACCTAAGGCCAAAGGCCTAAGGCCTAAGACCTATGGCCTAAGACCTAAGGCCTATGACCTAAGGCCTAAGATCAAAGGCCTATTGAATAAGGCCTAAGACCTATGACATAAGGCCTATTTCCTAAGGCCTAAGACCTATGGCCTAAGACCTAAGTCCTATGGCTAAGGCAAAAAGGCCTAAGAACTATGACCTAAGGCCTATTTCCTAAGGCCTAAGACTTAAGACCTATGGCCTAAGGCCTAAGGCCTAAGACCTATGGCCTAAGACCTAAGATCTAAGGCCTAAGGTCTAAGATCTAAGGTCTAAGACCTATGGATTAAGGCCTATGACCTAAGGCCTATTTAATAAGACCTAAGACCTGTGACCTAAGGCCTATTTCCTTAGGCCTAAGACCTAAGGCCAAATGCCTATTTCCTAAGGCCTAAGACCTATGACCTAAGGCCTAAGATCTAAGGCCTGTTTAATAAGGCCTAAGATCTATGACCTAAGGCCTGTTTCCTAAGGCCTAAGACCTATGGCCTAAGACCTCAGGCCTATTTAATAAGGCCTAAGACCTAAGGCCTATTTCCTAAGGCCTAAGATTTAAGGCCTAAGATTTAAGGCCTAAGATCTAAGGCCTAAGATCTAAGACCTATGACTTAAGGCCTATTTAATAAGGCCTAAGACCTGTGACCTAAGGCCTATTTCCTAAGGCCTAAGATTTATGGCCTAAAACCTCAGGCCTAAGACCTAAGGCCAAAGGCCTAAGGTCTAAGACCTATGGCCTAAGATGCATTTCTGATATTTGATTATTTGAAGTAACCGTTCACTCTACTTTGTTGAGACGAATACAACGTTCTATGTATGGTTGTAAATGATTCGTATTGAATGTTTAACTCGATTCAAAAATGTGCTTTTACTATGCGATGACATGGAAAAACATGCTTTAACGTCGTCGAATCAAAAAATGTTGTTAACATAAGTTCCTAGTCATGACTTTTCTAGGCGAAAAGGTGTCTTGGGAAAATCTCGTAAAACCCACCGTTATCGAAAAAACTCACTTGAAAATGCATTTTTGCTATTTGATCATTTGAAGTAAACGTTCACTCTACTTTGTTGATTCGAATACATTGTTCTATAGAAGCTTGTAGATGATTCGTATTGAATGATTAACTCGATTCAAAAATGTGCTTTTACTATGCGATGACATGGAAAAACATGCTTTAACGTCGTCGAATAAAAAAAAGTTGTTAACAATAGTTCCTAGTCATGACTTTTCTAGGCGAAAAGGTCTCTTGGGAAAAACTCGTAAAACCCACCGTTATCGAAAAAACTCACTTCAAAATGCATTTTTGCTATTTGATCATTTGAAGTAAACGTTCACCCTACTTTGTTGATTCGAATACATTGTTCTATAGAAGCTTGTATATGATTCGTACTGAATGTTTAAATCGATTCAGAAATGTGCTGTTACGATCCGATGACATGGTAAAACATGCTTTAACTTCGTCGAATCAAAAAAAGTTGTTAACAAAAGTTCCTAGTCATAACTTTTTTAGGCGGAAAGGTCTCTTGGAAAAATCGCGTAAATCCAACCGTTATCGAAAAAACTCACTTCAAAATGCATTTCTGATATTTGATTATTTGAAGTAAACGTTCACTCTACTTTGTTGATTCGAATACAGTGTTCTATAGAAGCTTGTATATGATTCGTACTGAATGTTTAACTCGATACAAAAATGTGCTTTTACTATGCGATGACATGGTAAAACATGCTTTAACGTCGTCGAATCAAAAAATGTTGTTAACAAAAGTTCCTAGTCATGACTTTTCTAGGCGAAAAGGTCTCTTGGGAAAATCTCGTAAAACCCACCGTTATCGAAAAAACTCATTTCAAAATGCATTTCTGATATTTTATTATTTGAAGTAAACGTACACTCTACTTTATTGATTCGAATACAGTGTTCTATAGAAGCTTGTATATGATTCGTACTGAATGTTTAACTCGATTCAAAAATTTGCTTTTACTATGCGATGACATGGTAAAACATGCTTTAACGTCGTCGAATCAAAAAATGTTGTTAACAAAAGTTCCCAGTCATGACTTTTCTAGGCGAAAAGGTCTCTTGGGAAAATCTCGTAAAACCTACCGTTATCGAAAAAACTCACTTCAAAATGCATTTCTAATATTTTATTATTTGAAGTACACGTACACTCTACTTTATTGATTCGAATACAGTGTTCTATAGAAGCTTGTATATGATTCGTACTGAATGATTAATTCGATTCAAAAATGTGCTTTTACTATGCGATGACATGGTAAAACATGCTTTAACGTCGTCGAATCAAAAAATGTTGTTAACAAAAGTTCCTAGTCATGACTTTTCTAGGCGAAAAGGTCTCTTGGGAAAATCTCGTAAAACCCACCGTTATCGAAAAAACTCACTCCAAAATGCATTTTTGCTATTTGATCATGTAAACGTTCACTCTACTTTGTTGATTCGAATATATTGTTCTATCTATAGAACAATGTATTCGAATCAACAAGCTTCTAAGCTTGTATATGATTCGTACTGAATGTTTAAATCGATTCAGAAATGTGCTGTTACGATCCGATGACATGGTAAATCATGCTTTAACTTCGTCTAATCAAAAAAAGTTGTTAACAAAAGTTCCTAGTCATGACTTTTCTAGGCGAAAAGGCCTCTTGGGAAAATCTCGTAAAACCCACCGTTATCGAAAAAACTCACTTCAAAATGCATTTCTGATATTTGATTATTTGAAGTAAACGTTCACTCTACTTTGTTGAGTCGAATACAACGTTCTATGTATGGTTGTAAATGATTCGTATTGAATGTTTAACTCGATTCAAAAATGTGCTTTTACTATGCGATGACATGGTAAAACATGCTTTAACGTCGTTGAATCAAAAAATGTTGTTAACAGAAGTTCCTAGTCATGAATTTTCTAGGCGAAAAAGTCTCTTGGGAAAATCTCGTAAAACCCACCGTTATCGAAAAAACTCACTTCAAAATGCATTTCTGATATTTTATTATTTGAAATAAACGTACACTCTACTTTATTGATTCGAATACAGTGTTCTATAGAAGCTTGTATATGATTCGTACTGAATGTTTAACTCGATTCAAAAATGTGCTTTTACTATGCGATGACATGATAAAACATGCTTTAACGTCGTCGAATCAAAAAATGTTGTTAACAGAAGTTCCTAGTCATGAATTTTCTAGGCGAAAAGGTCTTTTGGGAAAATCTCGTAAAACCCACCGTTATCGAAAAAACTCACTTCAAAATGCATTTTTGCTATTTGATCACTTGAAGTAAACGTTCACTCTACTTTGTTGAGTCGAATACAACGTTCTATGTATGGTTGTAAATGATTCGTATTGAATGTTTAACTCGATTCAAAAATGTGCTTTTACTATGCGATGACATGGTAAAACATGCTTTAACGTCGTCGAATCAAAAAATATTGTTACAAAAGTTCCTAGTCATGACTTTTCTGGACAAAAAGGTGTCTTGGGAAAATCTCATAAAAACCACCTTTATCGAAAAAACTCACTTCAAAATGCATTTTTGCTATTTGAGCATTTGAAGTAAACGTTCTCTCTACTTTGCTGAATCGAATACAATGATCTACAGAAGCTTGTAAATGATTCGTATTGAATGATTAACTCGAATCAAAAATGTGCTTTTACTATGCGATGACATGGTAAAACATGCTTTAACGTCGTCGAATCAAAAAATGTTGTTACAGAAGTTCCTAGTCATGACTTTTCTAGGCGAAAAGGCGTCTTGGGAAAATCTCGTAAAACCCACCGTTATCGAAAAAACTCACTTCAAAATGCATTTTTGCTATTTGATCATTTGAAGTAAACGTTCACCCTACTTTGTTGATTCGAATACAATGATCTACAGAAGCTTGTAGATGATTCGTATTGAATGATTAACTCGATTCAAGAATGTGCTTTTACGATCCGATGACATGGTAAAACATGCTTTAACTTCGTCGAATAAAAAAAAGTTGTTAACAAAAGTTGCTAGTCATAACTTTTTTAGGCGAAAAGGTCTCTTGGAAAAATCGCGTAAATCCAACCGTTATCGAAAAAACTCACTTCAAAATGCATTTCTGATATTTGATTATTTGAAGTAAACGTTCACTCTACTTTGTTGATTTGAATACATTGTTCTATAGAAGCTTGTAGATGATTCGTATTGAATGATTAACTCGATTCAAAAATGTGCTTTTACTATGCGATGACATGGAAAAACATGCTTTAACGTCGTCGAAAAAAAAAAGTTGTTAACAATAGTTCCTAGTCATGACTTTTCTAGGCGAAAAGGTCTCTTGGGAAAATCTCGTAAAACCCACCGTTATCGAAAAAACTCACTTCAAAATGCATTTTTGCTATTTGATCATTTGAAATAAACGTTCACTCTACTTTGTTGATTCGAATACATTGTTCTATAGAAGCTTGTAGATGATTCGTATTGAATGATTAACTCGATTCAAAAATGTGCTTTTACTATGCGATGACATGGAAAAACATGCTTTAACGTCGTCGAATAAAAAAAAGTTGTTAACAATAGTTCCTAGTCATGACTTTTCTAGGCGAAAAGGTCTCTTGGGAAAATCTCGTAAAACCCACCGTTATCGAAAAAACTCACTTCAAAATGCATTTTTGCTATTTGATCATTTGAAGTAAACGTTCACCCTACTTTGTTGATTCGAATACATTGTTTTATAGAAGCTTGTATATGATTCGTACTGAATGTTTAAATCGATTCAGAAATGTGCTGTTACGATCCGATGACATGGTAAAACATGCTTTAACTTCGTCGAATCAAAAAAAGTTGTTAACAAAAGTTCCTAGTCATGAATTTTCTAGGCGAAAAGGTCTCTTGGGAAAATCTCGTAAAACCCACCGTTTTCGAAAAAACTCACTTCAAAATGCATTTCTGATATTTGATTATTTGAAGTAAACGTTCACTCTACTTTGTTGAGTCGAATACAACGTTCTATGTATGGTTGTAAATGATTGGTATTGAATGTTTAACTCGATTCAAAAATGTGCTTTTACTATGCGATGACATGGTAAAACATGCTTTAACGGCGTCGAATCAAAAAATGTTGTTAACAGAAGTTCCTAGTCATGAATTTTCTAGGCGAAAAGGTGTCTTGGGAAAATCTCGTCAAACCCACCGTTATCGAAAAAACTCACTTCAAAATGCATTTTTGCTATTTGATCATTTGAAGTAAACGTTCTCTCTACCTTGCTGAATCGAATACAATGATCTACAGAAGCTTGTAAATGATTCGTATTGAATGATTAACTCGAATCGAAAATGTGCTTTTACTATGCGATGACATGGTAAAACATGCTTTAACGTCGTCGAATCAAAAAATGTTAACAAAATTTCCTAGTCATAACTTTGACCTAAGGCCTGTTTCCTAAGGCCTAAGACCTATGGCCTAAGGCCTAAGACCTATGGCCTGTTTCCTAAGGCCTAAGACCTATGGCCTAAGGCCTAAGACCTATGGCTTAAGACCTATGGCCTAAGGCCTAAGACCTGTGACCTAAGGACTATTTCCTAAGGCCTAAGACCTAAGGCAAAAAGGCCTAAGGCCTAAGACCAAGGTCCAAGGCCTATTTCCTAGGGCCTAAGACCTCAGGCCTATTTAATAAGGCCCAAGACTTAAGGCCTATTTCGTAAGGCCTAAGATCTAAGGCCTAAGGTCTAAGACCTATGGATTAAGGCCTTTGACCTAAGGCCTATTTAATAAGGCCTAAGACCAATTTCCTAAGGCTTAAGACCTATGGCCTAAAGCCTCAGGCCTGAGACATAAGGCTTATTTCCTAAGGCCTAAGACCTAAGGCCAAAGGCCTAAGACCTATGGCCTATTGAATAAGGCCTAAGACCTATGACCTAAGGCCTATTTCCTAAGGCCTAAAACCTAAGGCCTATGCCCTAAGATCTATGGCCTAAGGCAAAAAGGCCTAAGGCAAAAAGGCCTAAGACCTATGACCTAAGGCCTCTTTCCTAAGGCCTAAGACCTAAGACCTATGGCCTAAGACCTAAGGCCTAAGGCCTAAGGCCTAAGACCTATGGCCTAAGACCTCAGACCTATTTAATAAGGCCTAAGAGCTAAGGCCTATTTCCTAAGACCTAAGATCTAAGGCCTAAGATCTAAGACCTATGGATTAAGGCCTATGACTTAAGTCCTATTTAATAAGGCCTAAGACCTGTGACCTAAGGCCTATTTCCTAGGGAATAAGATCTATGGCCTAAGGCCTCAGGTTTAAGACCTAAGGCCTATTTCCTAAGGCCTAAGATCTATGGCCTAAGACCTAAGGCCTATGACCTAAGGCCTGTTTCCTAAGGCTTAAGACCTATGGCCTAAGATCTAAGGCCTATTGAATAAGGCCTAAGACCTATGACCTAAGGCCTATTTTCTAAGGCCTAAGACCTATGGCCTAAGATCTAAGTCCTATGGCCTAAGGCAAAAAGGCCTAAGACCTATGACCTAAGGCCTATTTCCTAAGGCCTAAGACTTAAGACCTATGGCCTAAGGCCTAAGACCTATGACCTAAGGCCTATTTCCTAAGGCCTAAGACTTGAGACCTATGGCCTAAAACCTCAGGCCTATTTAATAAGGCCTAAGACCTGTGACCTAAGGCCGAAGACCTATGGCCTAAGGCCAAAGGCTTATTTTCTAAGGCCTAAGATCTAAGGCCTATTTAATAAGGCCTAAGCCCTATGACCTAAGGCCTGTTTCCTAAGGCCTAAGACCTATGGCCTAAGATCTAAGGCCTATTTAATAAGGCTATTTAATAAGGCTATGACCTAAGGCCTGTTTCCTAAGGCCTAAGACCTATGGCCTAAGGACTAAGACCTATGGCTTAAGACCTATGGCCTAAGGCCTAAGACCTCAGGCCTTTTTAATAAGGCCTAAGACCTGTGACCTAAGGCCTATTTCCTAAGGCCTAAGACCTAAGGCAGAAAGGCCTAGGGCCTAATACCTAAGGTCCAAGGCCTATTTCCTAGGGTCTAAGACCTCAGGCCTATTTAATAAGGCCCAAGACCTATGTCCTAAGACCTAAGGCCTATTTCCTAAGGCCTAAGACCTATGGCCTAAGATCTAAGGCCTAAGGTCTAAGATCTAAGACCTAAGGATTAAGGCCTATGACCTAAGGCCTATATAATAAGGTCTAAGACCTATGGTCCAAGGCCTAAAGCCAAAGGCCAAAGACCTAAGGCAAAAAGGCCTGTTTCCTAAGGCCTAAGACCTATGACCTAAGATCTAAGGTCTATTTAATAAGGCTATTTAATAAGGCCTAAGACCTATGACCTAAGGCCTGTTTCCTGAGGCCTAAGACCTATGGCCTAAGGTCTAAGACCTATGGCTTAAGATCTATGGCCTAAGGCCTAAGACCTATGGCCTAAGGCCTAAGACCTATGGCCTAAGGCCTAAGACCTCAGGCCTTTTTAATAAGGCCTAAGACCTGTGACTTAAGGCCTATTTAATAAGGCCTAAGACCTAAGGCCTATTTCGTAAGGCCTAAGATCTAAGGACTAAGGTCTAAGGTCTAAGACCTATGGATTAAGGCCTTTGACCTAAGGCCTATTTAATAAGGCCTAAGACCTATTTCCTAAGACCTAAGACCTATGGCCTAAAGCCTCAGGCCTGAGACATAAGGCTTATTTCCTAAGGCCTAAGACCTAAGGCCAAAGGCCTAAGACCTATGGCCTATTGAATAAGGCCTAAGACCTATGACCTAAGGCCTATTTCCTAAGGCCTAAAACCTAAGGCCTATGGCCTAAGACCTATGGCCTAAGGCAAAAAGGCCTAAGGCAAAAAGGCCTAAGACCTATGACCTAAGGCCTATTTCCTAAGGCCTAAGACCTATGGTCTAAGACCTAAGGCCTAAGGCCTAAGACCTATAGCCTAAGACCTCAGGCCTATTTAATAAGGCCTAAGACCTAAGGCCTATTTCCTAAGACCTAAGATCTAAGGCCTAAGATCTAAGACCTATGGATTAAGGCCTATGACTTAAGGCCTATTTAATAAGGCCTAAGACCTGTGACCTAAGGCCTATTTCCTAGGGCCTAAGATCTATGGCCTAAGGCCTCAGGTTTAAGACCTAAGGCCTATTTCCTAAGGCCTAAGATCTATGGCCTATGACCTAAGGCCTATGACCTAAGGCCTAAGATCTAAGGCCTATTGAATAAGGCCTAAGACCTATGACCTAAGGCCTGTTTAATAAGGCCTAAGGCCTATTGAATAAGGCCTAAGACCTATGACCTAAGGCCTATTTTCTAAGGCCTAAGACCTATGGCCTAAGACCTAAGTCCTATGGCCTAAGGCAAAAAGGCCTAAGACCTATGACCTAAGGCCTATTTCCTAAGGCCTAAGACTTAAGACCTGTGGCCTAAGGCCTAAGACCTATGACCTAAGGCCTATTTGCTAAGGCCTAAGACTTAAGACCTATGGCCTAAGACCTCAGGCCTATTTAATAAGGCCTAAGACCTGTGACCTAAGGCCTAAGACCTATGGCCTAAGGCCAAAGGCCTATTTTCTAAGGCCTAAGATCTAAGGCCTATTTAATAAGGCTTAAGCCCTATGACCTAAGGCCTGTTTCCTAAGGCCTAAGACCTATGGCCTATTTAATAAGGCTATTTAATAAGGCCCAAGACCTATGACCTAAGGCCTGTTTCCTAAGGCCTAAGACCTATGGCCTAAGGCCTAAGACCTATGGCTTAAGACCTATGGCCTAAGGCCTAAGACTTATGGCCTAAGGCCTAAGACCTCAGGCCTTTTTAATAAGGCCTAAGACCTGTGACCTAAGGACAATTTCCTAAGGCCTAAGACCAAGGTCCAAGGCCTATTTCCTAGGGCCTAAGACGTCAGGCCTATTTAATAAGGCCCAAGACCTATGTCCTAAGACCTAAGGCCTATTTAATAAGGCCTAAGACCTGTGACCTAAGGCCTAAGGCCAAAGGCCTATTTTCTAAGGCCTAAGATCTAAGGCCTATTTAATAAGGCCTAAGCCCTATGACCTAAGGCCTGTTTCCTAAGGCCTAAGACCTATGGCCTAAGATCTAAGGCCTATTTAATAAGGCTATTTAATACGGCCTAAGACCTATGGCCTAAGGCCTAAGACCTCAGGCCTTTTTAATATGGCCTAAGACCTGTGACCTTGGGCCTATTTCCTAAGGCCTAATACCTAAGGCAAAAAGGCCTAAGGCCTAAGACCTAAGGTCCAAGGCCTATTTCCTAGGGCCTAAGACCTATTTCCTAAGGCCTAAGACCTCAGGCCTATTTAATAAGGCCCAAGACCTAAGGCCTATTTCGTAAGGCCCAAGATCTAAGGCCTAAGGTCTAAGACCTATGGATTAAGGCCTTTGACCTAAGGCCTATTTAATAAGGCCTAAGACCTATTTCCTAAGGCCTAAGACCTATGGCCTAAAGCCTCAGGCCTAAGACCTAAGGCTTATTTCCTAAGGCCTAAGACCTAAGGCCAAAGGCCTAAGACCTATGGCCTATTGAATAAGGCCTAAGATCTATGACCTAAGGCCTATTTCCTAAGGCCTAAAACCTAAGGCCTATGGCCTAAGACCTATGGCCTAAGACCTAATTCCTATGGCCTAAGGCAAAAAGGCCTAAGACCTATGACCTAAGGCCTATTTCCTAAGACCTAAGATCTAAGGCCTAAGATCTAAGGCCTAAGATCTAAGGCCTAAGATCTAAGACCTATGGATTAAGGCCTATGACTTAAGGCCTATTTAATAAGGCCTAAGACCTGTGACCTAAGGCCTATTTCCTAGGGCCTAAGATCTATGGCCTAAGGCCTCAGGCCTAAGGCCTCAGGTTTAAGACCTAAGGCCTATTTCCTAAGGCCTAAGATCTATGGCCTAAAACCTCAGGCCTAAGACCTAAGGCCAAAGGCCTAAGGCCTAAGGCCTATGACCTAAGGTATAAGATCTAAGGCCTATTGAATAAGGCCTAAGACCTATGACCTAAGGCCTGTTTCCTAAGGCCTAAGACCTATGGCCTAAGATGTAAGGCCTATTGAATAAGGCCTAAGACCTATGACCTAAGGCCTATTTCCTAAGGCCTAAGACCTATGGCCTAAGACCTAAGTCCTATGGCCCAAGGCAAAAAGGCCTAAGACCTATGACCTAAGGCATATTTCCTTAGGCCTAAGACTTAAGATCTATGGCCTATTTCATAAGGCCTAAGACTTAAGACCTATGGCCTAAAACCTCAGGCCTATTTAATAAGGCCTAAGACCTGTGACCTAAGGCCTAAGACCTATGGCCTAAGGCAAAAGGCCTATTTTCTAAGGCCTAAGATCTAAGGCCTATTTAATAAGGCCTAAGCCCTATGTCATAAGGCCTGTTTCCTAAGGCCTAAGACCTATGGCCTAAGATCTAAGGCCTATTTAATAAGGCTATTTAATAAGGCCCAAGACCTATGACCTAAGGCCTGTTTCCTAAGGCCTAAGACCTATGGCCTAAGGACTAAGACCTATGGCTTAAGACCTATGGCCTAAGGCCTAAGACCTCAGGCCCTTTTAATAAGGCCTAAGACCTGTGACCTAAGGCCTATTTCCTAAGACCTAAGACCTAAGGCCTAAGACCTAAGGTCCAAGGCCTATTTCCTAGGGCCTAAGACCTCAGGCCTATTTAATAATGCCCAAGACCTATGTCCTAAGACTTAAGGCCTATTTCCTAAGGCCTAAGACCTATGGCCTAAAATCTAAGGACTAAGGATTAAGGCCTATGACCTAAGGCCTATTTAATAAGGTCTAAGACCTATGGTCTAAGGCCTAAGGCCAAAGACCGAAGACCTAAGGCAAAAATACAAGGCAAAAGACCTATGACCTAAGGCCTAAGATCTAAGGCCTATTTAATAAGGCCTAAGACCTAAGGCCTAAGTCCTATGGCGTAAGGTAAAAAGGCCTAAGGCCTCAGGCCTAAGACCTAATGCCTAAGACCTAAGGTCCAAGGCCTATTTCCTAAGGCCTAAGACTTAAGGCCTAATACCTAAGGCCTAAGACCTAAGTCCTAAGACCTAAGGCCTAAGACCTAAGGCCTAAGACCTAAGGCCTAAGAGCTAAGGCCTAAGAGCTAAGGCCTAAGAGCTAAGGCCTATGGCCTAAGGCGTAAGACCTAAGGCCTATTTCCTAAGGCCTAAGATCTATGGCCTAAGACCTAAGTCCTATGGCCTAAGGCAAAAAGGCCTAAGACCTATGACCTAAGGCCTATTTTCTAAGGCCTAAGACTTAAGACCTATGGCCTAAAGCATAAGACCTATGGCCTAAGACCTCAGGCCTATTTAATAAGGCCTAAGATCTATGACCTAAGACCTAAGACCTAAGATCTAAGGCCCAAGGTCTAAGATCTAAGGTCTAAGACCTATGGATTAAGGCCTATGACCTAAGGCCTATTTAATAAGGCCCAAGACCTATGTCCTAAGACCTAAGGCCTATTTCTTAAGACATGTGGCCCAAGATCTAAGGCCTAAGGTCTAAGATCTATGACCTAAGGATTAAGGCCTATGACCTAAGGCCTATTTAATAAGGTCTAAGACCTATGGTCCAAGGCCTAAGGCCTAAGGCCAAAGACCTAAGACCTAAGGCAAAAAGGCTTGTTTCCCAAGGCCTAAGACCTATGACCTAAGATCTAAGACCTATTTAATAAGGCTATTTAATAAGGCCTAAGACCTATGACCTAAGGCCTGTTTCCTGAGGCCTAAGACCTATGGCCTAAGGCCTAAGACCTATGGCTTAAGACCTACGGCCTAAGGCCTAAGACCTCAGGCCTTTTTAATAAGGCCTAAGACCTGTGACCTAAGGCCTATTTAATAAGACATAAGACCTAAGGCCTATTTCGTAAGGCCTAAGATCTAAGGCCTAAGGTCTAAGGTCTAAGACCTATGGATTAATGCCTATGACCTATGGCCTATTTAATAAGGCCTAAGACCTATTTCCTAAGGCCTAAGACCTAAAGGTCTAAAGCCTCAGGCCTAGGACCTAAGGCCTATTTCCTAAGGCCTAAGATCTATGGCCTAAAACCTCAGGCCTAAGACCTAAGGCCAAAGGCCTAAGGCCTAAGACCCATGGCCAAAGACCTAAGGCCTATGACCTAAGGTATAAGATCTAAGGCCTATTGAATAAGGCCTAAGACCTATGACCTAAGGCCTGTTTCCTAAGGCCTAAGACCTATGGCCTAAGATGTAAGGCCTATTGAATAAGGCCTTAGACCTATGACCCAAGGCCTATTTCCTAAGACCTAAGATCTAAGGCCTAAGATCTATGGCCTAAAACCTCAGGCCTAAGACCTAAGGCCAAAGGCCTAAGACCTATGGCCTAAGACCTAAGGCCTATGACCTAAGGCCTATGACCTAAGGCCTATGACCTAAGGCCTATGACCTAAGGCCTAAGATCTAAGGCCTGTTGAATAAGGCCTAAGACCTATGACTTAAGGCCTGTTTCCTAAGGCCTAAGACCTATGGCCTAAGATGTAAGGCCTATTGAATAAGGCCTAAGACCTATGACCTAAGGCCTATTTCCTAAGGCCTAAGACCTATGGCCTAAGGCCTAAGTCCTATGGCCCAAGGCAAAAAGGCCTAAGACCTATGACCTAAGGCCTATTTCCTAAGGTCTAAGACTTAAGACCTATGGCCTAAGGCATAAGACCTATGACCTAAGGCCTATTTCCTAAAGCCTAAGACTTAAGACCTATGGCCCAAGACCTCAGGCCTATTTAATAAGGCCTAAGACCTGTGACCTAAGGCCTAAGACCCATGGCCTAAGGCAAAAGGCCTATTTTCTAAGGCCTAAGATCTAAGGCCTATTTAATAAGGCCTAAGCCCTATGACATAAGGCCTGTTTCCTAAGGCCTAAGACCTATGGCCTACGATCTAAGGCCTATTTAATAAGGCTATTTAATAAGGCCCAAGACCTATGACCTAAGGCCTGTTTCCTAAGGCCTAAGACCTATGGTCTAAGGACTAAGACCTATGGCTTAAGACCTATGGCCTAAGGCCTAAGACCTCAGGCCTTTTTAATAAGGCCTATGACCTGTGACCTAAGGCCTCTTTCCTAAGACCTAAGACCTAAGGCCTAAGACCTAAGGTCCAAGGCCTATTTCCTAGGGCCTAAGACCTCAGGCCTATTTAATAAGGCCCAAGACCTATGTCCTAAGACCTAAGGCCTATTTCCTAAGGCCTAAGACCTATGGCCTAAGATCTAAGGCCTAAGGTCTAAGATCTAAGACCTAAGGATTAAGGCCTATGACCTAAGGCCTATTTAATAAGGTCTAAGACCTATGGTCTAAGGCCTAAGGCCTAAGGCCTAAGGCCAAAGACCGAAGACCTAAGGCAAAAAGGCCTAAGGCAAAAGACCTATGACCTAAGGCCTAAGATCTAAGGCCTATTTAATAAGGCCTAAGACCTATGGCGTAAGGTAAAAAGGCCTAAGGCCTCAGGCCTAAGACCTAATGCCTAAGACCTAAGGTCCAAGGCCTATTTCCTAAGGCCTAAGAGCTAAGGCCTAATACCTAAGGCCTAAGACCTAAGTCCTAAGACCTAAGGCCTAAGACCTAAGGCCTAAGAGCTAAGGCCTAAGAGCTAAGGCCTAAGAGCTAAGGCCAATGGCCTAAGGCGTAAGACCTAAAACCTATTTCCTAAGGCCTAAGACCTATGGCCTAAGACCTAAGTCCTATGGCCTAAGGCAAAAAGGCCTAAGACCTATGACCTAAGGCCTATTTCCTAAGGCCTAAGACTTAAGACCTATGGCCTAAAGCCTAAGACCTATGGCCTAAGACCTCAGGCCTATTTAATAAGGCCTAAGACCTATGACCTAAGACCTAAGATCTAAGGCCTAAGGTCTAAGATCTAAGGTCTAAGACCTATGGATTAAGGCCTATGACCTAAGGCCTATTCAACAAGGCCTAAGACCTGTGACCTAAGGCCTATTTCCTAAGGCCTAAGACCTAAGGCAAAAGGGCCTAAGGCCTAAGACCTAAGGTCCAAGGCGTATTTTCTGGGGCCTAAGACCTCAAGCCTATTTAATAAGGCCCAAGACCTATGTCCTAAGACCTAAGGCCTATTTCCTAAGACCTGTGGCCTAAGATCTAAGGCCTAAGGTCTAAGATCTATGACCTAAGGATTAAGGCCTATGACCTAAGGCCTATTTAATAAGGTCTAAGACCTATGGTCCAAGGCCTAAGGCCTAAGGCCAAAGACCTAAGACCTAAGGCAAAAAGGCCTGTTTCCTAAGGCCTAAGACCTATGTCCTAAGATCTAAGGCCTATTTAATAAGGCTATTTAATAATGCCTAAACCTATGACCTAAGGCCTGTTTCCTGAGGCCTAGGACCTATGGCCTAAGGCCTAAGACCTATGGCTTAAGACCTACGGCCTAAAGCCTAAGACCTATGGCCTAAGGCCTAAGACCTCAGGCCTTTTTAATAAGGCCTAAGACCTGTGACCTAAGGCCTATTTAATAAGACATAAGACCTAAGGCCTATTTCGTAAGGCCTAAGATCTAAGGCCTAAGGTCTATGGATTAATGCCTATGACCTATGGCCTATTTAATAAGGCCTAAGACCTATTTCCTAAGGCCTAAGACCTAAAGGCCTAAAGCCTCAGGCCTAGGACCTAAGGCCTATTTCCTAAGGCCTAAGATCTATGGCCTAAAACCTCAGGCCTAAGACCTAAGGCCAAAGGCCTAAGGCCTAAGACCTATGGCCTAAGACCTAAGGCCTAAGATCTATGGCCTAAAACGTCACGCCTAAGACCTAAGGCCAAAGGCCTAAGACCTATGGCCTAAGACCTAAGGCCTAAGTCCTATGGCTAAGGCAAAAAGGCCTAAGAACTATGACCTAAGGCCTATTTCCTAAGGCCTAAGACTTAAGACCTATGGCCTAAGACCTATGGCCTAAGACCTCATGCCTATTTAATAAGGCCTTAATGCCTATGACCTAAGACCTAAGATCTAAGGTCTAAGGTCTAAGACCTATGGATTAAGGCCTATGACCTAAGGCCTATTTAATAAGACCTGTGACCTAATGCCTATTTCCTTAGGCCTAAGACCTAAGGCCAAAGGCCTATTTCCTAAGGCCTAGGACCTATGACCTAAGGCCTGTTTCCTAAGGCCTAAGACCTATGAGCTAAGACCTCAGGCCTATTTAATAAGGCCTAAGGCCTAAGGCCTATTTCCTAAGGCCTAAGATTTAAGGCCTAAGATCTAAGGCCTAAGATCTAAGGCCTAAGATCTAAGACCTATGACTTAAGGCCTATTTAATAAGGCCAAAGATCTATGGCCTAAAGCCTCAGGCCTAAGACCTAAGGCCTATTTCCTAAGGCCTAAGATTTATGGCCTAAAACCTCAGGCCTAAGACCTAAGGCCAAAGGCCTAAGGCCTAAGACCGATGGCCTAAGATGCATTTCTGATATTTGATTATTTGAAGTAAACGTTCACTCTACTTTGTTGAGACGAATACAACGTTCTATATATGGTTGTAAATGATTCGTATTGAATGTTTAACTCGATTCAAAAATGTGCTTTTACTATGCGATGACATGGTAAAACATGCTTTAACGTCATCGAATCAAAAAATGTTAACAAAATTTCTTAGTTATAACTTTTTTAGGCGAAAAGGTCTCTTGGAAAAATCGCGTAAATCCAACCGTTATCAAAAAAACTCACTTCAAAATGCATTTTTGCTATTTGATCATTTGAAGTAAACGTTCTCTCTACTTTGCTGAATCGAATACAATGATCTACAGAAGCTTGTAAATGATTCGTATTGAATGATTAACTCGAATCAAAAATGTGCTTTTACTATGCAATGACATGGTAAAATATGCTTTAACGTCATCGAATCAAAAAATGTTAACAAAATTTCCTAGTCATAACTTTTTTAGGCGAAAAGGTCTCTTGGAAAATCGCGTAAATCCAACCGTTATCGAAAAAACTCACTTCAAAATGCATTTTTGATATTTGATCATTTGAAGTAAACGTTCACTCTACTTTGTTGAGACGAATACAACGTTCTATATATGTTAGATCACGGTTCACATGAATGACTTTTTAAAAACTTTTATTTAGTTACATGGAGCCAACGTTGGCTCTTGGAGAAGGAATATAATAATAATTAGAAGTGTTTCATTCTAAGTGAGTTTAATAACTGATTCAACAAAGCGTGTTTAGTCATATTTATAACATACAGAACCTGAGTAAGCAAAATATATAACAAAGGAATTGCAGTTCTGCAGTCTGCACAAGTTATGAGAAACAAAGGTGTAATATGATATCTTGAAGATAAGCAATTAATAAGAGAAGCTGTTATCGTGAAATACGATATACCTGTGAAGGTTCATTCTGGCTAAGTCGCAATAAGATAGCGTGTAATATTATATAACAACTTCCCCCTTAATAAATAAGTTGATGTTATGCAGCAACTTTTGAAAATTGTTAAAACGTTAAATGAATATAATGCAAAAATAAATTGAAACAATGTTGAATGAATACAAAGCAAAATAATAAAATAATGTAAAAGTTAAAATTGGTAAGCGATAATAAAACATTACATAACGTAATAAGGATAAAATACAATAGTCTAAATTAATAGACAAGGGTAAAACTCCACATGAAAGTCTATGTTAACTCGATGTCCTCTTCTTCTTGAGGTCTAATACCGGGTCGCTTTCTTGGAGGGATCAGTCTAGGAAATTTGGTAAATACTCTGCTTCGCTCTGAAGGAGGTGAAGGAGGGTTATCCGTTGAGGGTTGGATTCGCAATGCTCCACATCTTCTTCTTCTGCATTTACAAGTTATGTAAAGTAGAACTAATAGGATGATGAGGGTGATTATGAAATATGTGAACCAAGATATGTGTTTGGTCACAAAAGGTTCATTTATGAGGTCATCCAAGTCTTTGGAATATTGGTCCAATTTGTTTTTAGCAATGTCTAGGTCTTCTACGTCGAGATTGTTTAATTTGAGAGGTTTTAATTTTGGAATTTCGATTTTGTCGGGCATGTGATTACAGCATTCAAAAGGAATTTGGATAGGATGTAAATTGTCCTTAATTTCGGAAAAGTCTTTGGCACTGGCTTGTATTCTAGTAATGCCTGCATAGGCGTAACATCCTGGTTGTAGTTTGATGATGGAATTTTTGTTGATTAACTCTGTTGTGGATTCTCTCTTTGGACAGTTGATGGTAATGTGAAGTGGTTCGGAATTAATTACTAGCCATGTGTTGTCTTCAAGTTCTTGGACGTTGTATCCCTGACTAATAATGAAGGAAGTTTGACAGTTCTCTGGAAGTTTTGGCAATGGTTTTAGTATTCTGGCTTCACATATGGCATTTTGGTCGATAGGATAGGCAAACAGGTTCGAACATAGTTTGGTTCCAAAATAAAGTGGTTTGCATTCTTTCAAATTTTGTATAGGTATGTACATCAAAGAATCATCATCTCTCGCGATATATTTTTGTGAAATAGATAAAATGTGATGTAGACCAGTTCTGTTATCAAGTATCGGGATAGGATATAGGCGATAGGTGTTATAATTTTGGGGTTCAACAAGTGGTATTGTTAAAACAAATACTAAGTTAGAATCCATTTGAAACGCTTGTAATTCAATAATATCCAAATACTTAGCAACTGCCGATAATTTAATGGGGAGAGGCAAATTGTTCCTTCGTAAGCTCTGTGAAATTTCTTGTAATGCTGTTACCAAATGATTAGGGGTTATGATTGACGTGTGAATGATTCCTAGTCTGGCAAATGTTATTGAATTTAGAATGTCGTTTAAATTATCTTCGATATACAAATAGCTTGCCATTAATTGTTCGGAAATGTATAAAAATTTTAGTTTTATGTGAGCAGCCTCGATAGCTTGAGTCATTGTTTGAATTGTGTGTTCTATTTCTTCGAGATCTTTGTTAAAGGTTTCCTCGTCAATTTGTAATTTTTGTATAGTCGAGTTGAAGTTTTTAATAACAGAAGTTGTAACTGAAATTTGATTTTTGATTAAGTTTTCCAATTGATGTTCGTCATTATTTAGTTTATTTATACAATTAGTATAGTACTGGCCATCTTCAGCATCTAGGTTACCAGTTATGGATTTGAATATTGTACCGATACCGTTAAGTATTCCTCGTTTATATCTTTTTGTATCTGAAAAGATTTCGTCAAATTTCATTTTTATAGAGTTGGATATTTGTGTTAAAAGGTTAAAGTCTGTTTTAATTTCACTCGTAAAAATAATTGACTTATGATCACCATTATGGAGAGTGTATAGGATTCTGTCTAAGATATTTTGATTTTTGTCAAAAGCTAGTTTGAGGGATGAAATGTTTTTATGCACTAGTAGAGTCCATTTATCATTTGTCACCACGATGTCCGTGTCTTGGTGGTAGTATACACCAACAGTGTTATTGATCGGGGTAATTTTATATTGACAGAGTGCTGATCCGAACAGCAGGAGAAACCTGAAAATAAATTTAATTTTCAGTATATGGTTTCATTCTATCAAAATTTACTTTAGTTTCTTGTTTTGTTTCGAGATTTAGCAAGGTAGCAGAGTTTTGAGAAATTTCTTTTATTTTAAAGGGACCGTTAAATTTGTTTTGTAGTTTGTTCTTAATTTGTGATTCTTTTACATAAACTAAGTCACCTATTTTGTATTCAGGTCGTTTTTGGGGAACATTTCTGTCGAAGCGAACTTTTGCTTTCTCTTTTTGAGATTGTGTTCGACTACGGGCTATTTTATAGTAGTGGGATATTCTGTTGTTTAAATCTCTAACGTATTTGGTTATTAACTCTTTTTGGTTATATAAAGTTTCAGGTGGTCTGTTAGACGTATGACCAAAGATAAGTTCATATGGGGTGAAACCGTGTGTTTTATTTACCGAATTGTTATAACATATTACTGCATATGGTAAAATCGTGAACGGATGTTCATTCGGGTTTTCAGTTTTATGAATTCTTATCATTTCAGCTAAGGTAGCATGAAATCTTTCTATTGATCCGTTCGATTGGGGATGTCCTACGCTTGAATAAGTTAATTTTATGTCGTAGAGGGTGCAGAGATCTTTTAGCAAACGGTTGTCGAATTCGCCACCGTAATCGCAATGGATTCTTAATGGGGTACCATAATGTTGAAAATATAACAACAAAGTGTTTACGACAGATTTTGCGGATTTATCCGGGACTGCATATGCTTGCGTGAATTTGGTTAATTCGTCGCGAATGGTTAAAGCGTAATTTCGAGTGGGGAATTCAAATAGATCGATATTGATTCTTTCGAATGGTGTTCTTGGGGTTTCTGTGACTACTAGAGGGTTATTAAGGTTTTTCCGGCATACTTTAGTCTTTTGGCAAGTTTCGCAATTTTTTATAAAATTTTCAACGTCTTTAGTTAGACCTTGCCAAGTGTATTTTTCTCTAATTCTTCGAATCGTTTCATTTATTCCGCGGTGTAGATTATTTTTACCAAAATGATTTTGCTCCAATATAATTGGGATTTCATCTTCGTCGGCGGTTCTGACGATATCTTGACAAATTACTACTTTTAAATCTTTTTCTGCAAAAATGAATGATAGAATTTTGAGTATGGGGAGGTCTAGGTTATTTTCGACAAAGTATGTCTTAGAAAGGTCTAAAACATCTTGATTTTTAAATAATACCAAAAATAGATGTTCAATTACAGATTCGATATCAAAAGGTAGAGGAATGATAAAATATCTCCTATGTCTGACTGTTTTGCTCGATACAATATTGATTTTATCGTTATGAAATTCGGGGTTTTCTTCGAATATGTCCTCAATAATTTTGTGATGTAGGTCTTGTAAGTTATTTTGTTGGAAGAAGGTTATAATATCTTTATGTTCTCGGTATAAGAGTTGTTTGTTTGAGGCTTTGATTTTTGAATAGTCTATTAGAGATGTTGTTTTATATAGGTTGGTGAAAGTTTCAAATTCTCGGGAAATTTGTTCGTTAGTGATTTCGTTGTTATCGTCTGGGTTTTCGTCGTCGTCTGACTCTTCGTCATTCGCGGCTAGGACCTTTGAGTAGAATTTGGAACATTCGGAAAAATGATTAATTTTGATTCTGGAAAGTGCGTCCGCGTTCTTATTGATTTTGCCTGGTTTATAAATTATTTCGTAGTCGTACTCTTCTAATTTGAGTCGCCAACGGGCAAGTCTGCTTCCTGGGTCTTTTATAGAGAATAGCCAGGTGAGTGGTCTGTGGTCGGTTACAAGCTTAAACTTTCTACCGTACAGATATGGTCTAAAGTGCTTTACACTCCATACTATCGATAAAAGCTCGCGTTCAATCGTCGAATACTTAGTTTCTGCGCTGCACAAGGTTCTAGAAGCATAGGCAATGGGTAAATCTTTGCCAATGGGCCCCTGGCTCAGCACTGAGCCGACGGCAAATGCGCTCGCATCAGTGGTTAGAACGAAAGGTTCATCAAAATTAGGGTAAATTAATATCGGAGTCGTTGTTAATGTTTGTTTCAAATTTTGAAAAGAATTTACACAATCATTGTCGAAGAGAAATGGTATGTCTTTTTGTAGTAGTTTTGTTAGGGGCTTGGTTATCTTGGAGAAATTAGGGATAAAGCGCCTATAATATCCGGCTAAGCCTAGAAATGATTTAATTTCTTTTGGATTTTTCGGTTGAGGAAAATTTAAGATAGCGTCAACTTTCGAAGGGTTTGGTTTTACGCCGTCTTTTGTAATGAGATGTCCTAAATAAGCGACTTCCTTGCGGAGAAACTCGCATTTGTCTGGTTGAATTTTGAGGTTGGCTTTTTGAAGGCGTTTAAAGACTTCAGTTAGACGGGAAATGTGTTCGTGAATTGTAGGGGAGTAAATAATAATATCGTCCATGTAGACGAGACATCGTTCATTTTGAATACCTAACAGGATGTTATCCATAACTCTTTGAAAGGTTGATGGAGCGTTTTTGAGTCCAAATGGCATTCGCACGAATTCATAATGACCGTTCTCAACTGTGAAAGCAGTCTTTTGAATATCTGCGGGATTAATTTCGATTTGGTGGAAACCAGAAGCCAAGTCTAAGGTTGTGAAATATTGGCATTTGCCAAGTTGGTCTAAAAGATCGGAAATGTTGGGCAGAGGATATTTGTCACCGATTGTAACCTCGTTGAGTTTGCGGTAGTCGACTACAACGCGCCATTTCTGTTTACCAGAAGCGTCTAGTTTTTTGGGAACTACCCAGACAGGAGAGGACCAAGGTGAGATTGAGGGTTGAATAATACCTTGACTTAACATTTTCGATACTTGGGACTTAACTTCTTCTTTATGGACCTGAGGATAACGATACGATTTCGTAAATATCGGTCGGGAATTGTCGGTGTCAATAGGGTGTTTGATTTCGTTGGTAAAAGTCAAATTGTCTCCTTCTAAATAGAATATATCTTGAAAGTCTAAACAAAGCTGCGTTACTATTTCGGCCTCTTCTTCGTTTAGATGATCCAAGCGCAATTCGTTCCTGATTTCGAAGGATCTGTCCGTCATTAGGTGTTGGTCAGAATTTTGCGTGTTTAAGTTAAAAATTGACTTAAATTTTTGTAAAGGTTCTAAATTTAAATTGGAAAAATCGACAGTCTTCGGGATGACATTAGCATTGATTATTGTTGTTAAAAATTCTCCGTTTTCGTTTACTTTAACAAGAGCATTAGGTAAACGGACTTTTTCATTCTCTTGCGCTTGCAAAATAGCGTCAGTGTTTCTAAGGTTACATTTTAGTTTATAAATTTTTTCGGTACGGCCATCAATTTGAATCTTATTTTGATTAGGGTTGTGGTTTGATTGGATTTTGTCGCATTCGGGTTTCGACGAATCGTCGGTTACTTTGAAAAGTGGAACTGTTTTAAAATTGGTTATTAATCGTTTATTTCTTATGTCGACGATACAATGATAATGCTCTAGGAAGTCAGCTCCTATCAGTCCATCAAAACTGATATCTAGGTCGTAGATGTAAACTTTATGTGGGTCGTTATCCGTAAAGGGTATAAGAACAGATTCACTAATAGTAATTTTCTGATCGGTTATGCCTTGTATAATTACATTTTCTGAAAATCTCCGTTTGTAATTTTCCGCTGTTTTTGGTTTAAAAATGGAGATACCTGCGCCAGTATCGATTAGAATTTTGAATTTGTTTGTGATATCTTTAATGTAGTATAGATTTTTTGAATTTACGGTCAACAATGAATGTGATAGTGTTTCTACATGAACTCTTGTTCCGGGAAGTTCAGCGACGGGTCGAAACTGTCGTTGAGATTCATCGTTCGTATTTGATTTGTTATTTGGTCGAATTGGTCTGTTTGCTGTGTTGGAGTATCCGTGGGGTACTCCGGATCTATGCGAAAATCCTGAGGATTAACAGTATAATCCTCCTGTGGCGTTTGAGAATTAGCAGTATAATTCTCGTACTGTTCATATTGGGAATTAGCTGTATAATTCTCCGAAAAGCTTTGAGCGTTTTCTAAATCGTAATTTTCATAACTGTCACTTACATTTTGATAATCGGGTGAATAGTCATTGTATTGATTAAATTGATCGGCATAATTATCGTAAGGTTCGTAATTTAAATGATGAGCTTTTTGCTGGTTAAAGCGGTTAAAATTCGGGTTAGGTTGAATAGCTGACGGTCTTTGTTGGTTAAAGTTTGGATTTGGCCTTATAGCTGAGGGCCTATTTTGAGGTTGATTAGGTTGGTTTTGAGGGAATGTCCTCTGACTAAATTGATTATTTTGTGAAAAGTTTTGGAAACTTGAATTTCCTGGGTAATTTGGTCGTTGAAAATTTTGTGAGGTTGACGGCATTGTTTGTGTTTGTTGCCTTGTACGGCATTCATTTATGACATGTCCGTTTCGTTTACAAAACGAGCAGAATTTCTGCTGAAAATTTGAAGTTGGTCGTTTTTGTTGCATACTAGGATTTTTGACCGGACTATTTTTGGGAAATTTTTGTTGCTCGAAATAAGAGAGTTGTAACTCTCTACGAATTCTGCTTACGGCTTTCAGTATGCTAGGAGGATTGCTAGCACGTATGATGCGGCCTAAATTCGGTTCTAAGCCTGTTAATAAATTGTTTAAGGTCATCGTTTCGATGAGATCTGATTGTGCAGCTCTTTGCGTTGTGGTTAAATTTTGCTTTTGCACTGCGGCGTGCATTTTAGCATTGTGTGTTTGTAAACGCGAAATAAATGTTAGAGCGGATTCACCTGGCAATTGGTGAATGCGCTGCAGGTCCTGAATCAGGGCCGTTAGATCTCTGGAATCCCCAAAGTGGGTTTCCAATAGTGCTTTGATTTCTGGCCAGGTGCCAGGGTTGCGAGAATTTATTAATTCGGCAGCTTTGCCTTTCAATTTATTTTTTATGTGGACGGTCAAAAGAATTTTTTGATCTCCAATTGCCATGCTTTGGGCGCAATGACAGGAGTTGAGGAATGTTTGTAAATTAATGGCATTGCCATCGAATTCAGGTATTAGAGAAAATATCTCAGAGAGCTTGTAAGGCTCAATTTGCTCTGGTTGAGGTTGTTGTTGTTGTTGTTGTTGTTGCTGTTGTAGTTGTTGTTCGGTTGGTGCCGGTGGCACTGGTTGAACTGGCTCTGGTTGAGCTCTATCTGGCATTTTGCTTTTTGTATTTAAATATTATTTGGACAAAAATTGGTTGCGTATCAGCAGTATGATACGATCTTAAATTAAGTTAAAATTAGCTTGTTACGTTGCGTGCGTAAATGGATTGTATATTAGCTGTATAATACACAATGTTTCGTATTAGCAGTATAATACGAAAATAAATAAACTTAAAATTAAATGAACTTGTTTCGTTGCGTTTGTAAAGGAATGGATTTCACTTTGACAATAGAACTGGCTTTGTGCGCCGAGTGTATTAGCAGTATAATACACTTTTAATAAAATAAGTTGCGAAAAATAATAAAATAGTAAAAATGGTACGAGATGATTCTTAAATGACTTACGTTAGTTTCGTTTCCATGGGTAGGTTCTTCGTCCGTCAAGGGATTGGGATCCGCCACCACCAGTGAGGAAGGTCTCCTTGTTCTCGTAGATGTACACGTACAAGTTAGGCACCTTCTGCAGATGTTCTTCTTGTTCTCTTACGCTTCACTACCAGTTAGGCTTCTTGTTCTGATGATGTTTACGGATCCTACCGACTGCGCCAATGTTAGATCACGGTTCACATGAATGACTTTTTAAAAACTTTTATTTAGTTACATGGAGCCAACGTTGGCTCTTGGAGAAGGAATATAATAATAATTAGAAGTGTTTCATTCTAAGTGAGTTTAATAACTGATTCAACAAAGCGTGTTTAGTCATATTTATAACATACAGAACCTGAGTAAGCAAAATATATAACAAAGGAATTGCAGTTCTGCAGTCTGCACAAGTTATGAGAAACAAAGGTGTAATATGATATCTTGAAGATAAGCAATTAATAAGAGAAGCTGTTAGCGTGAAATACGATATACCTGTGAAGGTTCATTCTGGCTAAGTCGCAATAAGATAGCGTGTAATATTATATAACATATATGGTTGTAAATGATTCGTATTGAATGTTTAACTCGATTCAAAAATGTGCTTTTACTATGCGATGACATGGTAAAACATGCTTTAACGTCATCGAATCAAAAAATGTTAACAAAATTTCTTAGTTATAACTTTTTTAGGCGAAAAGGTCTCTTGGAAAAATCGCGTAAATCCAACCGTTATCAAAAAAACTCACTTCAAAATGCATTTTTGCTATTTGATCATTTGAAGTAAACGTTCTCTCTACTTTGCTGAATCGAATACAATGATCTACAGAAGCTTGTAAATGATTCGTATTGAATGATTAACTCGAATCAAAAATGTGCTTTTACTATGCAATGACATGGTAAAACATGCTTTAACGTCATCGAATCAAAAAATGTTAACAAAATTTCCTAGTCATAACTTTTTTAGGCGAAAAGGTCTCTTGGAAAAATCGCGTAAATCCCACCGTTATCGAAAAAACTCACTTCAAAATGCATTTTTGCTATTTGATCATTTGTAGTAAACGTTCACTCTACTTTGTTCAGTCGAATACAACGTTCTATGTATGGTTGTAAATGATTCGTATTGAATGTTTAACTCGATTCAAAATTGTGCATTTACTATCCGATGACATGATAAAACATGCTTTAACGTCGTCGAATCAAAAAATGTTAACAGAAGTTCCTAGTCATGAATTTTCTAGGCGAAAGGGTCTCTTGGGAAAATTTCGTAAAACCCACCGTTATCGAAAAAACTCATTTCAAAATGCATTTCTCATATTTGATTATTTGAAGTAAACGTTAACTCTACTTTGTTGAGTCGAATACAACGTTCTATGTATGGTTGTAAATGATTCGTATTGAATGTTTAAGTCGATTCAAAAATGTGCTTTTACTATGCGATGACATGGTAAAACATGCTTTAACGTCGTCGAATCGAATCAAAAAATGTTGTTAACAAAAGTTCCTAATCATGACTTTTCTAGGCGAAAAGGTCTCTTGGGAAAATCTCGTAAAACCCACCGTTAACGAAAAAACTCACTTCAAAATGCATTTTTGCTATTTGATCATTTGAAGTAAACGTTCACTCTACTTTGTTGATTCGAATATAGTGTTCTATAGAAGCTTGTATATGATTCGTACTGAATGTTTAACTCGATTCAAAAATTTGCTTTTACTATGCGATGACATGGTAAAACATGCTTTAACGTCGTCGAATCAAAAAAAGTTGTTAACAAAAGTTCCTAGTCATGACTTTTCTAGGCGAAAAGGTCTCATGGGAAAATCTCGTAAAACCCACCGTTATCGAAAAAACTCACTTCAAAATGCATTTTTGCTATTTGATCATTTGAAGTAAACGTTCACTCTACTTTGTTGATTCGAATACATTGTTCTATAGAAGCTTGTATATGATTCGTACTGAATGTTTAAATCGATTCAGAAATGTGCTGTTACGATCCGATGACATGGTAAATCATGCTTTAACTTCGTCTAATCAAAAAAAGTTGTTAACAAAAGTTCCTAGTCATGACTTTTCTAGGCGAAAAGTTCTCTTGGGAAAATCTCGTAAAACCCACCGTTATCGAAAAAACTCACTTCAAAATGCATTTTTGCTATTTGATCATTTAAAGTAAACGTTCACTCTACTTTGTTGATTCGAATACATTGTTCTATAGAAGCTTGTATATGATTCGTACTGAATGTTTAAATCGATTCAGAAATGTGCTGTTACGATCCGATGACATGGTAAATCATGCTTTAACTTCGTCTAATCAAAAAAAGTTGTTAACAAAAGTTCCTAGTCATGACTTTTCTAGGCGAAAAGTTCTCTTGGGAAAATCTCGTAAAACCCACCGTTATCGAAAAAACTCACTTCAAAATGCATTTTTGCTATTTGATCATTTAAAGTAAACGTTCTCTCTACTTTGCTGAATCGAACACAATGATCTACAGAAGCTTGTAAATGATTCGTATTGAATGATTAACTCGAATCAAAAATGTGCTTTTACTATGCGATGACATGGTAAAACATGCTTTAACGTCATCGAATCAAAAAATGTTGTTAACAAAATTTCCTAGTCATAACTTTTTTAGGCGAAAAGGTCTCTTGGAAAAATCGCGTAAATCCAACCGTTATCGAAAAAACTCACTTCAAAATGCATTTCTGATATTTGATGATTTGAAGTAAACGTTCACTCTACTTTGTTGAGTCGAATACAACGTTCTATAGAAGCTTGTAAATGATTCGTATTGAATGATTAACTCGATTCAACAATGTGCTTTTACTAAGCGATGACATGGTAAAACATGCTTTAACTTCGTTGAATCAAAAAATGGCCTTAACAAAAGTTCCTAGTCATAACTTTTTGAGACGAAAAGGTCTCTTGCAAAAATCTCGTAAACCCAACCGTTATCGAAAAAACTCACTTCAAAATGCCTTTCTGATATTTGATGATTTGAAGTAAACGTTCACTCTACTTTGTTGAGTCGAATACAACGTTCTATAGAAGCTTGTAAATGACTCGTATTGAATGATTAACTCGATACAAAAATGTTTTCTTATTATGCGATGACATGGTAAAACATGCTTTAACTTCGTCGAATCAAAAAATGTTGTTAACAAAAGTTCCTAGTCATATCCCAGATAGCACAATTTGATTCCTGGAATATTCATTGATTATACGTTTGGAAGATTTGATTATTCCTAAAAAATTTTTAAATATTCCAGACGTTACAGGAATATTCTTTTCTTATCCAAATGGCACAGTTTATATATATTCTACGATTATCCAAAACACATATTACGGGAATAATCAAGTTACTCTAGGAATATTTTAAAAATATTATAATAATATTTCCCCTCAATAGAATATTCCTAGATTATTATTCCACTCTTTCATGAATATTATGGGTATAAGCTTATATTATTCTCACATACAGATTGATTCTTATATTATTGGATTTTTATGTTGCGTTACATAATATGTAATAATAAATTGACGAATTATAACCAATTTTAAACTGAAATGGCATTTACCAGTTATATGTGATTATTTTCTTGACTTATTGTTTATTATACGAGAACGATACCAGAATGGACCGAAACTACAACAAGGGACACGATAATTGCTTACAACTATCGATTTTTAACTGTTGGTTGTCAGAATCATCAGTGTAGCGCATATTGCATGTAAGATTCTGTCTCAAGTTATCACACCGGAGAATTATGTTAGATTGCCAATACGAATTATTAGATGAATACTCATAGACCAGTAGTAGAACTAAGTCGGCGACTTATAACCAAATTTATCTACAAAAATCTATCGCAAACTTGAAAAGGCTTCGAAATGAGTCAAATACCAATAAATATGTGATTAATTCTAAATACACGTGACTTATAACAGCTAATTGCCTTCGCAGACATTATTACATAATTGGCATTTGACGCAATCTCTTACCTATAGTTCAAACCGACGTTTCAGTGTTTAATGGGAATATTCCTGTATTATTTTTCCTGGAATATTATTGTCTTCTTCTCAAAAATCATATATCTTCTAATAATATTAGACTATTGTTCAGAAAGAATATTCTCGTATTATTTTCTTGGAATATTATTGTTTCCTTCTCAAAAATTATATATATACTAAGAATATTATACTATTGTTCAGAAAGAATATTATTTTATTATTCGTATGAAATATTCTAGTATCAACATATTAAATTATATATATTCCTGGAACAATACAATATTATTTCGAATATATATATACTCCGTAGAGGACATTTACAGATCATTCTTAGAACATCTTGTGCTATGTGGGATCTTTTCTAGGAGAAAAGCTCTCTTGGGAAAATTTCGTAAAACCAACCGTTATCGAGAAAACTCACTTCAAAATGCATTTTTGATATTTGATCACTTGAAGTAAACGTTTACTCTACTTTGTTGAATCGAATACAATGATCTATAGAAGCATGCAAATGATTCGTATTGAATGTTTAACCTGATTGAAAAATGTGCATTTACGATACGATGACATGGTAAAACATGCTTTAACTTCGTCGAATCAAAAAATGTTGTTAACAAAAGTTCCTAGTTATGTCCTTTCTAGGAGAAAAGGTCTCTTGGGAAAATCTCGTAAAACCAACCGTTATCGAGAAAACTCACTTCAAAATGCATTTTTGATATTTGATCACTTGAAGTAAACGTTCACTCTACTTTGTTGAATCGAATACAATGATCTATAGAAGCATGCAAATGATTCGTATTGAATGTTTAACTAGATTCAAAAATGTGCTTTTACTTTGCGATGACATGGTAAAACATGCTTTAACTTCGTCGAATCAAAAAATGTCCTTAACAAAAGCTCCTAGTCATAACTTTTTTAGGCGAAAAGGTATCTTGCAAAAATCTCGTAACCCAACCGTTATCGAAAAAACTCACTTCAAAATGCATTTCTGATATTTGATGATTTGAAGTAAACGTTCACTCTACTTTGTTGAGTCGATTGCAACGTTCTATAGAAGCTTGTAAATGATTAGTATTGAATGATTAACTCGATTCAAAAATGTTATTTTCCTATGCGATGACATGATAAAACATGCTTTAACTTCGTCGAATCAAAAAATGTCCTTAACAGAAGTTCCTAGTCATAACTTTTTGGGGCGAAAAGGTCTCTTGTAAAAATCTCGTAAAACCAACCGTTATCGAAAAAAGTCACTTCAAAATGCATTTCTGCTATTTGATCACTTGAAGTAAACGTCCATTCTACTTTCTTGAATCGAATACAATGATCTATAGAAGCTTGTAAATGATTCGTATTGAACGATTAACTCAATTCAGAAATGTGCTTTTACTATGCGATGACATGGTAAAACATGCTTTAACTTCGTCGAATCAAAAAATGTTGTTAACAAAAGTTCCTAGTCATGTCTTTTCTAGGAGAAAAGGTCTCTTGGGAAAATCACGTAAAACCAACCGTTATCGAAAAAACTCACTTCAAAATGCATTTCTGATATTTAACAATTTGAAGCAAACGTTCACTCTACCTTCTTGAATCGAATACAACGTTCTATAGAAGCTTGCAAATGATTTGTATTGAATGATTAACTCGATTCAAAAATGTGCTTTTACTATGCGATGACATGGTAAAACATTCTTTAACTTCGTCGAATCAAAAAATGTTGTTAACAAAAGTTCCTAGTCATGTCTTTTCTAGGGGAAAAGGTCTCTTGGGAAAATCACGTAAAACCAACCGTTATCGAAAAAATTCACTTCAAAATGCATTTCTGATATTTGACAATTTGAAGCAAACGTTCACTCTACCTTCTTGAATCGAATACAACGTTCTATAGAAGCTTGCAAATGATTTGTATTGAATGATTAACTCGATTCAAAAATGTACTTTTACTATGCGATGACATGGTAAAACATGCTTTAACTTCGTCGAATCAAAAAATGTCCTTAACAAAAGTTCCTAGTCATAACTTTTTCAGGCGAAAAGGTCTCTTGTAAAAATCTCGTAAAACCAACAGTTATCGAAAAAAGTCACTTCAAAATGCATTTATGATATTTGATGATTTGAAGTAAACGTTCACTCTACTTTGTTGAGTCGAATACAACGTTCTATAGAAGCTTGTAAATGATTCGTATTGAATGATTAACTCGATACAAAAAGATGCTCTTACTATGCGATGACATGGTAAAACATGCTTTAACTTCGTCGAATCAAAAAATGTCCTTAACCAAAAGTTCCTAGTCATAACTGTTTGAGGCGAAAAGGTATCTTGTAAAAATCTCGTAAAACCACCCGTTATCGAAAAAACTCACTTCAAAATGCATTTGCGCTATTTGATCACTTGAAGTAAATGTTCACTCTATTTTGTTTAATCGAATACAGTGATCTATTGAATGATTAAATCGATTCAAAAATGTGCTTTTACTATGCGATGACATGGTAAAACATGTTTTAACTTCGTCGAATCAGAAAATGTCCTTAACAAAAGTTCCTAGTCATAACTTTTTTAGGCGAAAATGTCTCTTGCAAAAATCTCGTAAACCCAACCGTTATCGAAAAAACTCACTTCAAAATACATTTCTGATATTTGATCACTTGAAGTAAACGTTCACTCTACTACTTTCTTGAATCGAATACAATGATCTATAGAAGCTTGTAAATGATTCGTATTGAATGATTAACTCAAATCAGAAATGTGCTTTTACTATGCGATGACATGGTAAAACATGCTTTAACTTCGTCGAATCAAAAAATGTTGTTAACAAAAGTTCCTAGTCATGTCTTTTCTAGGAGAAAAGGTCTCTTGGGAAAATCACGTAAAACCAACCGTTATCGAAAAAACTCACTTCAAAATGCATTTCTGATATTTGATAATTTGAAGTAAACGTTCAATCTACCTTCTTGAATCGAATACAACGTTCTATAGAAGCTTGCAAATGATTTGTATTGAATGATTAACTCGATTCAAAAATGTGCTTTTACTATGCGATGACATGGTAAAACATGCTTTAACTTCGTCGAATCAAAAAATGTTGTTAACAAAAGTTCCTAGTCATATCCCAGATAGCACAATTTGATTCCTGGAATATTCATTGATTATACGTTTGGAAGATTTGATTATTCCTAAAAAATTTTTAAATATTCCAGACGTTACAGGAATATTCTTTTCTTATCCAAATGGCACAGTTTATATATATTCTACGATTATCCAAAACACATATTACGGGAATAATCAAGTTACTCTAGGAATATTTTAAAAATATTATAATAATATTTCCCCTCAATAGAATATTCCTAGATTATTATTCCACTCTTTCATGAATATTATGGGTATAAGCTTATATTATTCTCACATACAGATTGATTCTTATATTATTGGATTTTTATGTTGCGTTACATAATATGTAATAATAAATTGACGAATTATAACCAATTTTAAACTGAAATGGCATTTACCAGTTATATGTGATTATTTTCTTGACTTATTGTTTATTATACGAGAACGATACCAGAATGGACCGAAACTACAACAAGGGACACGATAATTGCTTACAACTATCGATTTTTAACTGTTGGTTGTCAGAATCATCAGTGTAGCGCATATTGCATGTAAGATTCTGTCTCAAGTTATCACACCGGAGAATTATGTTAGATTGCCAATACGAATTATTAGATGAATACTCATAGACCAGTAGTAGAACTAAGTCGGCGACTTATAACCAAATTTATCTACAAAAATCTATCGCAAACTTGAAAAGGCTTCGAAATGAGTCAAATACCAATAAATATGTGATTAATTCTAAATACACGTGACTTATAACAGCTAATTGCCTTCGCAGACATTATTACATAATTGGCATTTGACGCAATCTCTTACCTATAGTTCAAACCGACGTTTCAGTGTTTAATGGGAATATTCCTGTATTATTTTTCCTGGAATATTATTGTCTTCTTCTCAAAAATCATATATCTTCTAATAATATTAGACTATTGTTCAGAAAGAATATTCTCGTATTATTTTCTTGGAATATTATTGTTTCCTTCTCAAAAATTATATATATACTAAGAATATTATACTATTGTTCAGAAAGAATATTATTTTATTATTCGTATGAAATATTCTAGTATCAACATATTAAATTATATATATTCCTGGAACAATACAATATTATTTCGAATATATATATACTCCGTAGAGGACATTTACAGATCATTCTTAGAACATCTTGTGCTATGTGGGATCTTTTCTAGGAGAAAAGCTCTCTTGGGAAAATTTCGTAAAACCAACCGTTATCGAGAAAACTCACTTCAAAATGCATTTTTGATATTTGATCACTTGAAGTAAACGTTTACTCTACTTTGTTGAATCGAATACAATGATCTATAGAAGCATGCAAATGATTCGTATTGAATGTTTAACCTGATTGAAAAATGTGCATTTACGATACGATGACATGGTAAAACATGCTTTAACTTCGTCGAATCAAAAAATGTTGTTAACAAAAGTTCCTAGTTATGTCCTTTCTAGGAGAAAAGGTCTCTTGGGAAAATCTCGTAAAACCAACCGTTATCGAGAAAACTCACTTCAAAATGCATTTTTGATATTTGATCACTTGAAGTAAACGTTCACTCTACTTTGTTGAATCGAATACAATGATCTATAGAAGCATGCAAATGATTCGTATTGAATGTTTAACTAGATTCAAAAATGTGCTTTTACTTTGCGATGACATGGTAAAACATGCTTTAACTTCGTCGAATCAAAAAATGTCCTTAACAAAAGCTCCTAGTCATAACTTTTTTAGGCGAAAAGGTATCTTGCAAAAATCTCGTAACCCAACCGTTATCGAAAAAACTCACTTCAAAATGCATTTCTGATATTTGATGATTTGAAGTAAACGTTCACTCTACTTTGTTGAGTCGATTGCAACGTTCTATAGAAGCTTGTAAATGATTAGTATTGAATGATTAACTCGATTCAAAAATGTTATTTTCCTATGCGATGACATGATAAAACATGCTTTAACTTCGTCGAATCAAAAAATGTCCTTAACAGAAGTTCCTAGTCATAACTTTTTGGGGCGAAAAGGTCTCTTGTAAAAATCTCGTAAAACCAACCGTTATCGAAAAAAGTCACTTCAAAATGCATTTCTGCTATTTGATCACTTGAAGTAAACGTCCATTCTACTTTCTTGAATCGAATACAATGATCTATAGAAGCTTGTAAATGATTCGTATTGAACGATTAACTCAATTCAGAAATGTGCTTTTACTATGCGATGACATGGTAAAACATGCTTTAACTTCGTCGAATCAAAAAATGTTGTTAACAAAAGTTCCTAGTCATGTCTTTTCTAGGAGAAAAGGTCTCTTGGGAAAATCACGTAAAACCAACCGTTATCGAAAAAACTCACTTCAAAATGCATTTCTGATATTTAACAATTTGAAGCAAACGTTCACTCTACCTTCTTGAATCGAATACAACGTTCTATAGAAGCTTGCAAATGATTTGTATTGAATGATTAACTCGATTCAAAAATGTGCTTTTACTATGCGATGACATGGTAAAACATTCTTTAACTTCGTCGAATCAAAAAATGTTGTTAACAAAAGTTCCTAGTCATGTCTTTTCTAGGGGAAAAGGTCTCTTGGGAAAATCACGTAAAACCAACCGTTATCGAAAAAATTCACTTCAAAATGCATTTCTGATATTTGACAATTTGAAGCAAACGTTCACTCTACCTTCTTGAATCGAATACAACGTTCTATAGAAGCTTGCAAATGATTTGTATTGAATGATTAACTCGATTCAAAAATGTACTTTTACTATGCGATGACATGGTAAAACATGCTTTAACTTCGTCGAATCAAAAAATGTCCTTAACAAAAGTTCCTAGTCATAACTTTTTCAGGCGAAAAGGTCTCTTGTAAAAATCTCGTAAAACCAACAGTTATCGAAAAAAGTCACTTCAAAATGCATTTATGATATTTGATGATTTGAAGTAAACGTTCACTCTACTTTGTTGAGTCGAATACAACGTTCTATAGAAGCTTGTAAATGATTCGTATTGAATGATTAACTCGATACAAAAAGATGCTCTTACTATGCGATGACATGGTAAAACATGCTTTAACTTCGTCGAATCAAAAAATGTCCTTAACCAAAAGTTCCTAGTCATAACTGTTTGAGGCGAAAAGGTATCTTGTAAAAATCTCGTAAAACCACCCGTTATCGAAAAAACTCACTTCAAAATGCATTTGCGCTATTTGATCACTTGAAGTAAATGTTCACTCTATTTTGTTTAATCGAATACAGTGATCTATTGAATGATTAAATCGATTCAAAAATGTGCTTTTACTATGCGATGACATGGTAAAACATGTTTTAACTTCGTCGAATCAGAAAATGTCCTTAACAAAAGTTCCTAGTCATAACTTTTTTAGGCGAAAATGTCTCTTGCAAAAATCTCGTAAACCCAACCGTTATCGAAAAAACTCACTTCAAAATACATTTCTGATATTTGATCACTTGAAGTAAACGTTCACTCTACTACTTTCTTGAATCGAATACAATGATCTATAGAAGCTTGTAAATGATTCGTATTGAATGATTAACTCAAATCAGAAATGTGCTTTTACTATGCGATGACATGGTAAAACATGCTTTAACTTCGTCGAATCAAAAAATGTTGTTAACAAAAGTTCCTAGTCATGTCTTTTCTAGGAGAAAAGGTCTCTTGGGAAAATCACGTAAAACCAACCGTTATCGAAAAAACTCACTTCAAAATGCATTTCTGATATTTGATAATTTGAAGTAAACGTTCACTCTACCTTCTTGAATCGAATACAACGTTCTATAGAAGCTTGCAAATGATTTGTATTGAATGATTAACTCGATTCAAAAATGTGCTTTTACTATGCGATGACATGGTAAAACATGCTTTAACTTCGTCGAATCAAAAAATGTCCTTAACAAAAGTTCCTAGTCATAACTTTTTGAGGCGAAAAGGTCTCTTGTAAAAATCTCGTAAAACCAACCGTTATCGAAAAAAGTCACTTCAAAATGCATTTCTGCTATTTGATCACTTGAAGTAAACGTCCATTCTACTTTCTTGAATCGAATACAATGATCTATAGAAGCTTGTAAATGATTCGTATCGAATGATTAACTCAATTCAGAAATGTGCTTTACTATGCGATGACATGGTAAAACATGCTTTAATTTCGTCGAATCAAAAAATGTTGTTAACAAAAGTTCCTAGTCATGTCTTTTCTAGGAGAAAAGGTCTCTTGGGAAAATCACGTAAAACCAACCGTTATCGAAAAAACTCACTTCAAAATGCATTTCTGATATTTGATAATTTGAAGTAAACGTTCACTCTACCTTCTTGAATCGAATACAACGTTCTATAGAAGCTTGCAAATGATTTGTATTGAATGATTAACTCGATTCAAAAATGTGCTTTTACTATGCGATGACATGGTAAAACATGGTTTAACTTCGTCGAATCAGAAAATGTCCTTAACAAAAGTTCCTAGTCATAACTTTTTTAGGCAAATAGATCTCTTGTAAAAATCTCGTAAAACCAACCGTAATCGAAAAAACTCACTTCAAAATGCATTTCTGATATTTGATGATTTGAAATAAACGTTCACTCTACTTTGTTGAGTCGAATACAATGTTCTATAGAAGCTTGTAAATGATTCGTATTGAATGATTAACTCGATACAAAAAGATGCTCTTACTATGCGCTGACATGGTAAAACATGATTTAACTTCCTCGAATCAACAAATGTCCTTAACCAAAATTTCCTAGTCATAACTGTTTGAGGCGAAAAGGTCTCTTGTAAAAATCTCGTAAAACCACCCGTTATCGAAAAAACTCACTTCAAAATGCATTTTCGCTATTTGATCACTTGAAGTAAATGTTCACTCTATTTTGTTTAATCGGATACAATGATCTATAGATGCTTGTAAATGATTCGTATTGAATGACTAACTGGATTCAGAAATGTGACATGGTAAAACATGCTTTAACTTCGTCGAATCAAAAAATGTCCTTAACAAAAGTTCCTAGTCATAACTATTTTAGGCGAAAAGGTCTCTTGTAAAAATCTCGTAAAACCAACCGTAATCGAAAAAACTCACTTCAAAATGCATTTCTGATATTTGATGATTTGAAGTAAACGTTCACTCTACTTTGTTGAGTCGAATACAACGTTCTATAGAAGCTTGTAAATGATTCGTATTGAATGATTAACTCGATTCAAATATGTGCTTTTACTATGCGATGACATGGTAAAACATGCTTTAACTTCGTCGAATCAAAAAATGTTGTTAACAAAAGTTCCTAGTCATGTCTTTTCTAGGAGAAAAGGTCTCTTGGGAAAATCACGTAAAACCAACCGTTATCGAAAAAGCTCACTTCAAAATGCATTTCTGATATTTGATGATTTGAAGTAAACGTTCACTCTACTTTGTTGAGTCGAATACAACGTTCTATAGAAGCTTGTAAATGATTCGTATTGAATGATTAACTCGATACAAAAATGTTATTTTACTATGCGATGACATGATAAAACATGCTTTAACTTCGTCGAATCAAAAATGTCCTTAACAGAAGTTCCTAGTCATAACTTTTTGAGGCGAAAAGGTCTCTTGTAAAAATCTCGTAAAACCAACCGTTATCGAAATAACTCACTTCAAAGTGCATTTCTGATATTTGATCATTTGAAGTAAACGTTCACTCTACTTTGTTGAGTCGAATACAACGTTCTATAGAAGCTTGTAAATGATTCGTATTGAATGATTAACTCGATTTAAATATGTGCTTTTACTATGCGATGACATGGTAGAACATGCTTTAACTTCGTCGAATCAAAAAATGTTGTTAACAAAAGTTCCTAGTCATGTCTTTTCTAGGAGAAAAGGTCTCTTGGGAAAATCACGTAAAACCAACCGTTATCGAAAAAGCTCACTTCAAAATGCATTTCTGATATTTGATGATTTGAAGTAAACGTTCACTCTACTTTGTTGAGTCGAATACAATGTTCTATAGAAGCTTGTAAATGATTCGTATTGAATGATTAACTCGATTCAAAAATGTTATTTTACTATGCGATGACATGATAAAACATGCTTTAACTTCGTCAAATCAAAAATGTCCTTAACAGAAGTTCCTAGTCATAACTTTTTGAGGCGAAAAGGTCTCTTGTAAAAATCTCGTAAAACCAACCGTTATCGAAAAAAGTCACTTCAAAATGCATTTCTGCTATTTGATCACTTGAAGTAAACGTCCATTCTACTTTCTTGAATCGAATACAATGATCTATAGAAGCTTGTAAATGATTCGTATTGAATGATTAACTCAATTCAGAAATGTGCTTTTACTATGCGATGACATGGTAAAACATGCTTTAACTTCGTCGAATCAAAAAATGTTGTTAACAAAAGTTTCTAGTCATGTCTTTTCTAGGAGAAAAGGTCTCTTGGGAAAATCACGTAAAACCAACCGTTATCGAAAAAACTCACTTCAAAATGCATTTCTGATATTTGATGATTTGAAGTAAACGTTCACTCTACTTTGTTGAATCGAATACAATGATCTATAGAAGCATGCAAATGATTCGTATTGAATGTTTAACCTGATTGAAAAATGTGCATTTACGATACGATGACATGGTAAAACATGCTTTAACTTCGTCGAATAAAAAAATGTTGTTAACAAAAGTTCCTAGTTATGTCCTTTCTAGGAGAAAAGGTCTCTTGGGAAAATCTCGTAAAACCGTTATCGAGAAAACTCACTTCAAAATGCATTTTTGATATTTGATCACTTGAAGTAAACGTTCACTCTACTTTGTTGAATCGAATACAATGATCTATAGAAGCATGCAAATGATTCGTATTGAATGTTTAACTAGATTCAAAAATGTGCTTTTACTTTGCGATGACATGGTAAAACATGCTTTAACTTCGTCGAATCAAAAAATGTCCTTAACAAAAGCTCCTAGTCATAACTTTTTTAGGCGAAAAGGTATCTTGCAAAAATCTCGTAACCCAACCGTTATCGAAAAAACTCACTTCAAAATGCATTTCTGATATTTGATGATTTGAAGTAAACGTTCACTCTACTTTGTTGAGTCGATTGCAACGTTCTATAGAAGCTTGTAAATGATTAGTATTGAATGATTAACTCGATTCAAAAATGTTATTTTCCTATGCGATGACATGATAAAACATGCTTTAACTTCGTCGAATCAAAAAATGTCCTTAACAGAAGTTCCTAGTCATAACTTTTTGGGGCGAAAAGGTCTCTTGTAAAAATCTCGTAAAACCAACCGTTATCGAAAAAAGTCACTTCAAAATGCATTTCTGCTATTTGATCACTTGAAGTAAACGTCCATTCTACTTTCTTGAATCGAATACAATGATCTATAGAAGCTTGTAAATGATTCGTATTGAACGATTAACTCAATTCAGAAATGTGCTTTTACTATGCGATGACATGGTAAAACATGTTTTAACTTCGTCGAATCAAAAAATGTTGTTAACAAAAGTTCCTAGTCATGTCTTTTCTAGGAGAAAAGGTCTCTTGGGAAAATCACGTAAAACCAACCGTTATCGAAAAAACTCACTTCAAAATGCATTTCTGATATTTAACAATTTGAAGCAAACGTTCACTCTACCTTCTTGAATCGAATACAACGTTCTATAGAAGCTTGCAAATGATTTGTATTGAATGATTAACTCGATTCAAAAATGTGCTTTTACTATGCGATGACATGGTAAAACATTCTTTAACTTCGTCGAATCAAAAAATGTTGTTAACAAAAGTTCCTAGTCATGTCTTTTCTAGGGGAAAAGGTCTCTTGGGAAAATCACGTAAAACCAACCGTTATCGAAAAAATTCACTTCAAAATGCATTTCTGATATTTGACAATTTGAAGCAAACGTTCACTTTACCTTCTTGAATCGAATACAACGTTCTATAGAAGCTTGCAAATGATTTGTATTGAATGATTAACTCGATTCAAAAATGTACTTTTACTATGCGATGACATGGTAAAACATGCTTTAACTTCGTCGAATCAAAAAATGTCCTTAACAAAAGTTCCTAGTCATAACTTTTTCAGGCGAAAAGGTCTCTTGTAAAAATCTCGTAAAACCAACAGTTATCGAAAAAAGTCACTTCAAAATGCATTTATGATATTTGATGATTTGAAGTAAACGTTCACTCTACTTTGTTGAGTCGAATACAACGTTCTATAGAAGCTTGTAAATGATTCGTATTGAATGATTAACTCGATACAAAAAGATGCTCTTACTATGCGATGACATGGTAAAACATGCTTTAACTTCGTCGAATCAAAAAATGTCCTTAACCAAAAGTTCCTAGTCATAACTGTTTGAGGCGAAAAGGTATCTTGTAAAAATCTCGTAAAACCACCCGTTATCGAAAAAACTCACTTCAAAATGCATTTGCGCTATTTGATCACTTGAAGTAAATGTTCACTCTATTTTGTTTAATCGAATACAGTGATCTATTGAATGATTAAATCGATTCAAAAATGTGCTTTTACTATGCGATGACATGGTAAAACATGTTTTAACTTCGTCGAATCAGAAAATGTCCTTAACAAAAGTTCCTAGTCATAACTTTTTTAGGCGAAAATGTCTCTTGCAAAAATCTCGTAAACCCAACCGTTATCGAAAAAACTCACTTCAAAATACATTTCTGATATTTGATCACTTGAAGTAAACGTTCACTCTACTACTTTCTTGAATCGAATACAATGATCTATAGAAGCTTGTAAATGATTCGTATTGAATGATTAACTCAAATCAGAAATGTGCTTTTACTATGCGATGACATGGTAAAACATGCTTTAACTTCGTCGAATCAAAAAATGTTGTTAACAAAAGTTCCTAGTCATGTCTTTTCTAGGAGAAAAGGTCTCTTGGGAAAATCACGTAAAACCAACCGTTATCGAAAAAACTCACTTCAAAATGCATTTCTGATATTTGATAATTTGAAGTAAACGTTCACTCTACCTTCTTGAATCGAATACAACGTTCTATAGAAGCTTGCAAATGATTTGTATTGAATGATTAACTCGATTCAAAAATGTGCTTTTACTATGCGATGACATGGTAAAACATGCTTTAACTTCGTCGAATCAAAAAATGTCCTTAACAAAAGTTCCTAGTCATAACTTTTTGAGGCGAAAAGGTCTCTTGTAAAAATCTCGTAAAACCAACCGTTATCGAAAAAAGTCACTTCAAAATGCATTTCTGCTATTTGATCACTTGAAGTAAACGTCCATTCTACTTTCTTGAATCGAATACAATGATCTATAGAAGCTTGTAAATGATTCGTATCGAATGATTAACTCAATTCAGAAATGTGCTTTACTATGCGATGACATGGTAAAACATGCTTTAATTTCGTCGAATCAAAAAATGTTGTTAACAAAAGTTCCTAGTCATGTCTTTTCTAGGAGAAAAGGTCTCTTGGGAAAATCACGTAAAACCAACCGTTATCGAAAAAACTCACTTCAAAATGCATTTCTGATATTTGATAATTTGAAGTAAACGTTCACTCTACCTTCTTGAATCGAATACAACGTTCTATAGAAGCTTGCAAATGATTTGTATTGAATGATTAACTCGATTCAAAAATGTGCTTTTACTATGCGATGACATGGTAAAACATGGTTTAACTTCGTCGAATCAGAAAATGTCCTTAACAAAAGTTCCTAGTCATAACTTTTTTAGGCAAATAGATCTCTTGTAAAAATCTCGTAAAACCAACCGTAATCGAAAAAACTCACTTCAAAATGCATTTCTGATATTTGATGATTTGAAATAAACGTTCACTCTACTTTGTTGAGTCGAATACAATGTTCTATAGAAGCTTGTAAATGATTCGTATTGAATGATTAACTCGATACAAAAAGATGCTCTTACTATGCGCTGACATGGTAAAACATGATTTAACTTCCTCGAATCAACAAATGTCCTTAACCAAAATTTCCTAGTCATAACTGTTTGAGGCGAAAAGGTCTCTTGTAAAAATCTCGTAAAACCACCCGTTATCGAAAAAACTCACTTCAAAATGCATTTTCGCTATTTGATCACTTGAAGTAAATGTTCACTCTATTTTGTTTAATCGGATACAATGATCTATAGATGCTTGTAAATGATTCGTATTGAATGACTAACTGGATTCAGAAATGTGACATGGTAAAACATGCTTTAACTTCGTCGAATCAAAAAATGTCCTTAACAAAAGTTCCTAGTCATAACTATTTTAGGCGAAAAGGTCTCTTGTAAAAATCTCGTAAAACCAACCGTAATCGAAAAAACTCACTTCAAAATGCATTTCTGATATTTGATGATTTGAAGTAAACGTTCACTCTACTTTGTTGAGTCGAATACAACGTTCTATAGAAGCTTGTAAATGATTCGTATTGAATGATTAACTCGATACAAAAATGTGCTCTTATTATGCGATGACATGGTAAAACATGCTTTAACTTTGTCGAAGCAAAAAATGTTGTTAACAAAAGTTCCTAGTCATATCTTTTCTGGGAGAAAAGGTCTCTTGGGAAAATTTCGTAAAACCAACCGTTATCGAGAAAACTCACTTCAAAATGCATTTTTGATATTTGATCACTTGAAGTAAAGGTTCACTCTACTTTGTTGAGTCGAATACAACGTTCTATAGAAGCTTGCAAATGATTCGTATTGAATGATTAACTCGATACAAAAATGTGCTCTTACTATGCGATGACATGGTAAAACATGCTTTAACTTCGTCGAATCAAAAAATGTCCTTAACAAAAGTTCCTAGTCATAACTTTTTTAGGCGAAAAGGTCTCTGGCAATAATCTCGTAAACCCAACCGTTATCGAAAAAACTCACTTCAAAATACATTTCTGATATTTGATCACTTGAAGTAAACGTTCACTCTACTACTTTCTTGAATCGAATACAATGATCTATAGAAGCTTGTAAATGATTCGTATTGAATGATTAACTCAAATCAGAAATGTGCTTTTACTATGCGATGACATGGTAAAACATGCTTTAACTTCGTCGAATCAAAAAATGTTGTTAACAAAAGTTCCTAGTCATGTCTTTTCTAGGAGAAAAGGTCTCTTGTAAAAATCTCGTAAAACCACCCGTTATCGAAAAAACTCACTTCAAAATGCATTTTCGCTATTTGATCACTTGAAGTAAATGTTCACTCTATTTTGTTTAATCGGATACAATGATCTATAGATGCTTGTAAATGATTCGTATTGAATGACTAACTGGATTCAGAAATGTGACATGGTAAAACATGCTTTAACTTCGTCGAATCAAAAAATGTCCTTAACAAAAGTTCCTAGTCATAACTATTTTAGGCGAAAAGGTCTCTTGTAAAAATCTCGTAAAACCAACCGTAATCGAAAAAACTCACTTCAAAATGCATTTCTGATATTTGATGATTTGAAGTAAACGTTCACTCTACTTTGTTGAGTCGAATACAACGTTCTATAGAAGCTTGTAAATGATTCGTATTGAATGATTAACTCGATACAAAAATGTGCTCTTATTATGCGATGACATGGTAAAACATGCTTTAACTTTGTCGAAGCAAAAAATGTTGTTAACAAAAGTTCCTAGTCATATCTTTTCTGGGAGAAAAGGTCTCTTGGGAAAATTTCGTAAAACCAACCGTTATCGAGAAAACTCACTTCAAAATGCATTTTTGATATTTGATCACTTGAAGTAAAGGTTCACTCTACTTTGTTGAGTCGAATACAACGTTCTATAGAAGCTTGCAAATGATTCGTATTGAATGATTAACTCGATACAAAAATGTGCTCTTACTATGCGATGACATGGTAAAACATGCTTTAACTTCGTCGAATCAAAAAATGTCCTTAACAAAAGTTCCTAGTCATAACTTTTTTAGGCGAAAAGGTCTCTGGCAATAATCTCGTAAACCCAACCGTTATCGAAAAAACTCACTTCAAAATACATTTCTGATATTTGATCACTTGAAGTAAACGTTCACTCTACTACTTTCTTGAATCGAATACAATGATCTATAGAAGCTTGTAAATGATTCGTATTGAATGATTAACTCAAATCAGAAATGTGCTTTTACTATGCGATGACATGGTAAAACATGCTTTAACTTCGTCGAATCAAAAAATGTTGTTAACAAAAGTTCCTAGTCATGTCTTTTCTAGGAGAAAAGGTCTCTTGGGAAAATCACGTAAAACCAACCGTTATCGAAAAAACTCACTTCAAAATGCATTTCTGATATTTGATAATTTGAAGTAAACGTTCACTCTACCTTCTTGAATCGAATACAACGTTCTATAGAAGCTTGCAAATGATTTGTATTGAATGATTAACTCGATTCAAAAATGTGCTTTTACTATGCGATGACATGGTAAAACATGCTTTAACTTCGTCGAATCAAAAAATGTCCTTAACAAAAGTTCCTAGTCATAACTTTTTGAGGCGAAAAGGTCTCTTGTAAAAATCTCGTAAAACCAACCGTTATCGAAAAAAGTCACTTCAAAATGCATTTCTGCTATTTGATCACTTGAAGTAAACGTCCATTCTACTTTCTTGAATCGAATACAATGATCTATAGAAGCTTGTAAATGATTCGTATCGAATGATTAACTCAATTCAGAAATGTGCTTTACTATGCGATGACATGGTAAAACATGCTTTAATTTCGTCGAATCAAAAAATGTTGTTAACAAAAGTTCCTAGTCATGTCTTTTCTAGGAGAAAAGGTCTCTTGGGAAAATCACGTAAAACCAACCGTTATCGAAAAAACTCACTTCAAAATGCATTTCTGATATTTGATAATTTGAAGTAAACGTTCACTCTACCTTCTTGAATCGAATACAACGTTCTATAGAAGCTTGCAAATGATTTGTATTGAATGATTAACTCGATTCAAAAATGTGCTTTTACTATGCGATGACATGGTAAAACATGGTTTAACTTCGTCGAATCAGAAAATGTCCTTAACAAAAGTTCCTAGTCATAACTTTTTTAGGCAAATAGATCTCTTGTAAAAATCTCGTAAAACCAACCGTAATCGAAAAAACTCACTTCAAAATGCATTTCTGATATTTGATGATTTGAAATAAACGTTCACTCTACTTTGTTGAGTCGAATACAATGTTCTATAGAAGCTTGTAAATGATTCGTATTGAATGATTAACTCGATACAAAAAGATGCTCTTACTATGCGCTGACATGGTAAAACATGATTTAACTTCCTCGAATCAACAAATGTCCTTAACCAAAATTTCCTAGTCATAACTGTTTGAGGCGAAAAGGTCTCTTGTAAAAATCTCGTAAAACCACCCGTTATCGAAAAAACTCACTTCAAAATGCATTTTCGCTATTTGATCACTTGAAGTAAATGTTCACTCTATTTTGTTTAATCGGATACAATGATCTATAGATGCTTGTAAATGATTCGTATTGAATGACTAACTGGATTCAGAAATGTGACATGGTAAAACATGCTTTAACTTCGTCGAATCAAAAAATGTCCTTAACAAAAGTTCCTAGTCATAACTATTTTAGGCGAAAAGGTCTCTTGTAAAAATCTCGTAAAACCAACCGTAATCGAAAAAACTCACTTCAAAATGCATTTCTGATATTTGATGATTTGAAGTAAACGTTCACTCTACTTTGTTGAGTCGAATACAACGTTCTATAGAAGCTTGTAAATGATTCGTATTGAATGATTAACTCGATACAAAAATGTGCTCTTATTATGCGATGACATGGTAAAACATGCTTTAACTTTGTCGAAGCAAAAAATGTTGTTAACAAAAGTTCCTAGTCATATCTTTTCTGGGAGAAAAGGTCTCTTGGGAAAATTTCGTAAAACCAACCGTTATCGAGAAAACTCACTTCAAAATGCATTTTTGATATTTGATCACTTGAAGTAAAGGTTCACTCTACTTTGTTGAGTCGAATACAACGTTCTATAGAAGCTTGCAAATGATTCGTATTGAATGATTAACTCGATACAAAAATGTGCTCTTACTATGCGATGACATGGTAAAACATGCTTTAACTTCGTCGAATCAAAAAATGTCCTTAACAAAAGTTCCTAGTCATAACTTTTTTAGGCGAAAAGGTCTCTGGCAATAATCTCGTAAACCCAACCGTTATCGAAAAAACTCACTTCAAAATGCATTTATGATATTTGATGATTTGAAGTAAACGTTCACTCTACTTTGTTGAGTCGAATACAACGTTGTATAGAAGCTTGTAAATGATTCGTATTGAATGATTAACTCGATACAAAAATGTGCTCTTACTATGCGATGACATGGTAAAACATGCTTTAACTTCGTCGAATAAAAAAATGTTGTTAACAAAAGTTCCTAGTCATATCTTTTCTAGGAGAAAAGGTCTCTTGGGAAAATTTCGTAAAACCAACCGTTATCGAGAAAACTCACTTCAAAATGCATTTTTGCTATTTGATCACTTGAAGTAAACGTTCACTCTACTTTGTTGAATCGAATACATTGATCTATAGAAGCATGCAAATGATTCGTATTGAACATGCTAAATTGCTCAAACCTCACATAAATTTTCAAACCACATAAATTTTCGTTCGGTTTCATCAAACCCATCCTAATTTCTTCAAACCCATGCTAATTTGCTCAAACCTCAGATAAATTTTCAAACCTCATAAATTTTCGTTCGGATTCATGAAACCCATCCTAATTTCATCAAACCCATCCTAATTTCTTCAAACCCATGCTAAATTGCTCAAACCTCAGGTAAGTTTTCAAACCACATAAATTTTCGTTCGGTTTCATCAAACCCATCCTAATTTCGTCAAACCCATGCTAAATATGTCAAACCTCACATAAATTTTCAAACCACATAAATTTTCGTTCGGTTTCATCAAACCCATCCTAATTTCTTCAAACCCATGCTAATTTGCTCAAACCTCAGATAAATTTTCAAACCTCATAAATTTTCGTTCGGATTCATCAAACCCATCCTAATTTCGTCAAACCCATGCTAATTTTGTCAAACCTCACATAAATTTTCAAACTTCACATAAATTTTCGTTCGGTTTCATCAAACCCATCCTAATTTCTTCAAACCCATGCTAATTTGCTCAAACCTCAGATAAATTTTCAAACCTCATAAATTTTCGTTCGGATTCATCAAACCCATCCTAATTTCATCAAACCCATCCTAATTTCTTCAAACCCATGCTAAATTGCTCAAACCTCACATAAATTTTCAAACCACATAAATTTTCGTTCGGTTTCATCAAACCCATCCTAATTTCATCAAACCCATCCTAATTTCTTCAAACCCATGCTAAATTGCTCAAACCTCAGGTAAATTTTCAAACCACATAAATTTTCGTTCGGTTTCATCAAACCCATCCTAATTTCGTCAAACCCATGCTAAATATGTCAAACCTCACATAAATTTTCAAACCTCACATAAATTTTCGTTCGGTTTCATCAAACCCATCCTAATTTCTTCAAACCCATGCTAAATTGCTCAAACCTCACATAAATTTTCAAACCACATAAATTTTCGTTCGGTTTCATCAAACCCATCCTAATTTCATCAAACCCATCCTAATTTCTTCAAACCCATGCTAAATTGCTCAAACCTCAGGTAAATTTTCAAACCACATAAATTTTCGTTCGGTTTCATCAAACCCATCCTAATTTCGTCAAACCCATGCTAAATATGTCAAACCTCACACAAATTTTCGTTCGGTTTCATCAAACCCATCCTAATTTCTTCAAACCCATGCTAAATTGCTCAAACCTCACATAAATTTTCAAACCACATAAATTTTCGTTCGGTTTCATCAAACCCATCCTAATTTCATCAAACCCATCCTAATTTCTTCAAACCCATGCTAAATTGCTCAAACCTCAGGTAAATTTTCAAACCACATAAATTTTCGTTCGGTTTCATCAAACCCATCCTAATTTCGTCAAACCCATGCTAAATATGTCAAACCTCACATAAATTTTCAAACCTCACATAAATTTTCGTTCGGTTTCATCAAACCCATCCTAATTTCTTCAAACCCATGCTAAATTGCTCAAACCTCACATAAATTTTCAAACCACATAAATTTTCGTTCGGTTTCATCAAACCCATCCTAATTTCATCAAACCCATCCTAATTTCTTCAAACCCATGCTAAATTGCTCAAACCTCAGGTAAATTTTCAAACCACATAAATTTTCGTTCGGTTTCATCAAACCCATCCTAATTTCGTCAAACCCATGCTAAATATGTCAAACCTCACATAAATTTTCGTTCGGTTTCATCAAACCCATCCTAATTTCTTCAAACCCATGCTAAATTGCTCAAACCTCACATAAATTTTCAAACCACATAAATTTTCGTTCGGTTTCATCAAACCCATCCTAATTTCATCAAACCCATCCTAATTTCTTCAAACCCATGCTAAATTGCTCAAACCTCAGGTAAATTTTCAAACCACATAAATTTTCGTTCGGTTTCATCAAACCCATCCTAATTTCGTCAAACCCATGCTAAATATGTCAAACCTCACATAAATTTTCAAACCTCACATAAATTTTCGTTCGGTTTCATCAAACCCATCCTAATTTCTTCAAACCCATGCTAAATTGCTCAAACCTCACATAAATTTTCAAACCACATAAATTTTCGTTCGGTTTCATCAAACCCATCCTAATTTCTTCAAACCCATGCTAATTTGCTCAAACCTCAGATAAATTTTCAAACCTCATAAATTTTCGTTCGGATTCATCAAACCCATCCTAATTTCATCAAACCCATCCTAATTTCTTCAAACCCATGCTAAATTGCTCAAACCTCAGGTAAATTTTCAAACCACATAAATTTTCGTTCGGTTTCATCAAACCCATCCTAATTTCGTCAAACCCATGCTAAATATGTCAAACCTCACATAAATTTTCAAACCACATAAATTTTCGTTCGGTTTCATCAAACCCATCCTAATTTCTTCAAACCCATGCTAATTTGCTCAAACCTCAGATAAATTTTCAAACCTCATAAATTTTCGTTCGGATTCATCAAACCCATCCTAATTTCGTCAAACCCATGCTAATTTTGTCAAACCTCACATAAATTTTCAAACCTCACATAAATTTTCGTTCGGTTTCATCAAACCCATCCTAATTTCTTCAAACCCATGCTAAATTGCTCAAACCTCACATAAATTTTCAAACCACATAAATTTTCGTTCGGTTTCATCAAACCCATCCTAATTTCATCAAACCCATCCTAATTTCTTCAAACCCATGCTAAATTGCTCAAACCTCAGGTAAATTTTCAAACCACATAAATTTTCGTTCGGTTTCATCAAACCCATCCTAATTTCGTCAAACCCATGCTAAATATGTCAAACCTCACATAAATTTTCAAACCTCACATAAATTTTCGTTCGGTTTCATCAAACCCATCCTAATTTCTTCAAACCCATGCTAAATTGCTCAAACCTCACATAAATTTTCAAACCACATAAATTTTCGTTCGGTTTCATCAAACCCATCCTAATTTCTTCAAACCCATGCTAATTTGCTCAAACCTCAGATAAATTTTCAAACCTCATAAATTTTCGTTCGGATTCATCAAACCCATCCTAATTTCATCAAACCCATCCTAATTTCTTCAAACCCATGCTAAATTGCTCAAACCTCAGGTAAATTTTCAAACCACATAAATTTTCGTTCGGTTTCATCAAACCCATCCTAATTTCGTCAAACCCATGCTAAATATGTCAAACCTCACATAAATTTTCAAACCACATAAATTTTCGTTCGGTTTCATCAAACCCATCCTAATTTCTTCAAACCCATGCTAATTTGCTCAAACCTCAGATAAATTTTCAAACCTCATAAATTTTCGTTCGGATTCATCAAACCCATCCTAATTTCGTCAAACCCATGCTAATTTTGTCAAACCTCACATAAATTTTCAAACCTCACATAAATTTTCGTTCGGTTTCATCAAACCCATCCTAATTTCTTCAAACCCATGCTAAATTGCTCAAACCTCACATAAATTTTCAAACCACATAAATTTTCGTTCGGTTTCATCAAACCCATCCTAATTTCATCAAACCCATCCTAATTTCTTCAAACCCATGCTAAATTGCTCAAACCTCAGGTAAATTTTCAAACCACATAAATTTTCGTTCGGTTTCATCAAACCCATCCTAATTTCGTCAAACCCATGCTAAATATGTCAAACCTCACATAAATTTTCAAACCTCACATAAATTTTCGTTCGGTTTCATCAAACCCATCCTAATTTCTTCAAACCCATGCTAAATTGCTCAAACCTCACATAAATTTTAAAACCACATAAATTTTCGTTCGGTTTCATCAAACCCATCCTAATTTCTTCAAACCCATGCTAATTTGCTCAAACCTCAGATAAATTTTCAAACCTCATAAATTTTCGTTCGGATTCATCAAACCCATCCTAATTTCATCAAACCCATCCTAATTTCTTCAAACCCATGCTAAATTGCTCAAACCTCACATAAATTTTCAAACCACATAAATTTTCGTTCGGTTTCATCAAACCCATCCTAATTTCATCAAACCCATCCTAATTTCTTCAAACCCATGCTAAATTGCTCAAACCTCAGGTAAATTTTCAAACCACATAAATTTTCGTTCGGTTTCATCAAACCCATCCTAATTTCGTCAAACCCATGCTAAATATGTCAAACCTCACATAAATTTTCGTTCGGTTTCATCAAACCCATCCTAATTTCTTCAAACCCATGCTAAATTGCTCAAACCTCACATAAATTTTCAAACCACATAAATTTTCGTTCGGTTTCATCAAACCCATCCTAATTTCATCAAACCCATCCTAATTTCTTCAAACCCATGCTAAATTGCTCAAACCTCAGGTAAATTTTCAAACCACATAAATTTTCGTTCGGTTTCATCAAACCCATCCTAATTTCGTCAAACCCATGCTAAATATGTCAAACCTCACATAAATTTTCAAACCTCACATAAATTTTCGTTCGGTTTCATCAAACCCATCCTAATTTCTTCAAACCCATGCTAAATTGCTCAAACCTCAGATAAATTTTCAAACCTCATAAATTTTCGTTCGGATTCATCAAACCCATCCTAATTTCATCAAACCCATCCTAATTTCTTCAAACCCATGCTAAATTGCTCAAACCTCACATAAATTTTCAAACCACATAAATTTTCGTTCGGTTTCATCAAACCCATCCTAATTTCATCAAACCCATCCTAATTTCTTCAAACCCATGCTAGATTGCTCAAACCTCAGGTAAATTTTCAAACCACATACATTTTCGTTCGGTTTCATAAAACCCATCCTAATTTCGTCAAACCCATGCTAAATATGTCAAACCTCACATAAATTTTCAAACCTCACATAAATTTTCGTTCGGTTTCATCAAACCCATCCTAATTTCTTCAAACCCATGCTAAATTGCTCAAACCTCAGGTAAGTTTTCAAACCACATAAATTTTCGTTCGGTTTCATCAAACCCATCCTAATTTCGTCAAACCCATGCTAAATATGTCAAACCTCACATAAATTTTCAAACCACATAAATTTTCGTTCGGTTTCATCAAACCCATCCTAATTTCTTCAAACCCATGCTAATTTGCTCAAACCTGAGATAAATTTTCAAACCTCATAAATTTTCGTTCGGATTCATCAAACCCATCCTAATTTCGTCAAACCCATGCTAATTTTGTCAAACCTCACATAAATTTTCAAACCTCACATAAATTTTCGTTCGGTTTCATCAAACCCATCCTAATTTCTTCAAACCCATGCTAATTTGCTCAAACCTCAGATAAATTTTCAAACCTCATAAATTTTCGTTCGGATTCATCAAACCCATCCTAATTTCATCAAACCCATCCTAATTTCTTCAAACCCATGCTAAATTGCTCAAACCTCACATAAATTTTCAAACCACATAAATTTTCGTTCGGTTTCATCAAACCCATCCTAATTTCATCAAACCCATCCTAATTTCTTCAAACCCATGCTAAATTGCTCAAACCTCAGGTAAATTTTCAAACCACATAAATTTTCGTTCGGTTTCATCAAACCCATCCTAATTTCGTCAAACCCATGCTAAATATGTCAAACCTCACATAAATTTTCGTTCGGTTTCATCAAACCCATCCTAATTTCTTCAAACCCATGCTAAATTGCTCAAACCTCACATAAATTTTCAAACCACATAAATTTTCGTTCGGTTTCATCAAACCCATCCTAATTTCATCAAACCCATCCTAATTTCTTCAAACCCATGCTAAATTGCTCAAACCTCAGGTAAATTTTCAAACCACATAAATTTTCGTTCGGTTTCATCAAACCCATCCTAATTTCTTCAAACCCATGCTAATTTGCTCAAACCTCAGATAAATTTTCAAACCTCATAAATTTTCGTTCGGATTCATCAAACCCATCCTAATTTCGTCAAACCCATGCTAATTTTGTCAAACCTCACATAAATTTTCAAACCTCACATAAATTTTCGTTCGGTTTCATCAAACCCATCCCAATTTCTTCAAACCCATGCTAAATTGCTCAAACCTCACATAAATTTTCAAACCACATAAATTTTCGTTCGGTTTCATCAAACCCATCCTAATTTCATCAAACCCATCCTAATTTCTTCAAACCCATGCTAAATTGCTCAAACCTCAGGTAAATTTTCAAACCACATAAATTTTCGTTCGGTTTCATCAAACCCATCCTAATTTCGTCAAACCCATGCTAAATATGTCAAACCTCACATAAATTTTCAAACCTCACATAAATTTTCGTTCGGTTTCATCAAACCCATCCTAATTTCTTCAAACCCATGCTAAATTGCTCAAACCTCACATAAATTTTCAAACCACATAAATTTTCGTTCGGTTTCATCAAACCCATCCTAATTTCTTCAAACCCATGCTAATTTGCTCAAACCTCAGATAAATTTTCAAGCCTCATAAATTTTCGTTCGGATTCATCAAACCCATCCTAATTTCATCAAACCCATCCTAATTTCTTCAAACCCATGCTAAATTGCTCAAACCTCAGGTAAATTTTCAAACCACATAAATTTTCGTTCGGTTTCATCAAACCCATCCTAATTTCGTCAAACCCATGCTAAATATGTCAAACCTCACATAAATTTTCAAACCTCACATAAATTTTCGTTCGGTTTCATCAAACCCATCCTAATTTCTTCAAACCCATGCTAAATTGCTCAAACCTCAGGTAAATTTTCAAACCACATAAATTTTCGTTCGGTTTCATCAAACCCATCCTAATTTCGTCAAACCCATGCTAAATATGTCAAACCTCACATAAATTTTCAAACCTCACATAAATTTTCGTTCGGTTTCATCAAACCCATCCTAATTTCTTCAAACCCATGCTAAATTGCTCAAACCTCACATAAATTTTCAAACCACATAAATTTTCGTTCGGTTTCATCAAACCCATCCTAATTTCATCAAACCCATCCTAATTTCTTCAAACCCATGCTAAATTGCTCAAACCTCAGGTAAATTTTCAAACCACATAAATTTTCGTTCGGTTTCATCAAACCCATCCTAATTTCGTCAAACCCATGCTAAATATGTCAAACCTCACATAAATTTTCGTTCGGTTTCATCAAACCCATCCTAATTTCCTCAAACCCATGCTAAATTGCTCAAACCTCACATAAATTTTCAAACCACATAAATTTTCGTTCGGTTTCATCAAACCCATCCTAATTTCATCAAACCCATCCTAATTTCTTCAAACCCATGCTAAATTGCTCAAACCTCAGGTAAATTTTCAAACCACATAAATTTTCGTTCGGTTTCATCAAACCCATCCTAATTTCGTCAAACCCATGCTAAATATGTCAAACCTCACATAAATTTTCGTTCGGTTTCATCAAACCCATCCTAATTTCTTCAAACCCATGCTAAATTGCTCAAACCTCACATAAATTTTCAAACCACATAAATTTTCGTTCGGTTTCATCAAACCCATCCTAATTTCATCAAACCCATCCTAATTTCTTCAAACCCATGCTAAATTGCTCAAACCTCAGGTAAATTTTCAAACCACATAAATTTTCGTTCGGTTTCATCAAACCCATCCTAATTTCGTCAAACCCATGCTAAATATGTCAAACCTCACATAAATTTTCGTTCGGTTTCATCAAACCCATCCTAATTTCTTCAAACCCATGCTAAATTGCTCAAACCTCACATAAATTTTCAAACCACATAAATTTTCGTTCGGTTTCATCAAACCCATCCTAATTTCATCAAACCCATCCTAATTTCTTCAAACCCATGCTAAATTGCTCAAACCTCAGGTAAATTTTCAAACCACATAAATTTTCGTTCGGTTTCATCAAACCCATCCTAATTTCGTCAAACCCATGCTAAATATGTCAAACCTCACATAAATTTTCAAACCTCACATAAATTTTCGTTCGGTTTCATCAAACCCATCCTAATTTCTTCAAACCCATGCTAAATTGCTCAAACCTCACATAAATTTTCAAACCACATAAATTTTCGTTCGGTTTCATCAAACCCATCCTAATTTCTTCAAACCCATGCTAATTTGCTCAAACCTCAGATAAATTTTCAAACCTCATAAATTTTCGTTCGGATTCATCAAACCCATCCTAATTTCATCAAACCCATCCTAATTTCTTCAAACCCATGCTAAATTGCTCAAACCTCAGGTAAATTTTCAAACCACATAAATTTTCGTTCGGTTTCATCAAACCCATCCTAATTTCGTCAAACCCATGCTAAATATGTCAAACCTCACATAAATTTTCAAACCACATAAATTTTCGTTCGGTTTCATCAAACCCATCCTAATTTCTTCAAACCCATGCTAATTTGCTCAAACCTCAGATAAATTTTCAAACCTCATAAATTTTCGTTCGGATTCATCAAACCCATCCTAATTTCGTCAAACCCATGCTAATTTTGTCAAACCTCACATAAATTTTCAAACCCCACATAAATTTTCGTTCGGTTTCATCAAACCCATCCTAATTTCTTCAAACCCATGCTAAATTGCTCAAACCTCACATAAATTTTCAAACCACATAAATTTTCGTTCGGTTTCATCAAACCCATCCTAATTTCATCAAACCCATCCTAATTTCTTCAAACCCATGCTAAATTGCTCAAACCTCAGGTAAATTTTCAAACCACATAAATTTTCGTTCGGTTTCATCAAACCCATCCTAATTTCGTCAAACCCATGCTAAATATGTCAAACCTCACATAAATTTTCAAACCTCACATAAATTTTCGTTCGGTTTCATCAAACCCATCCTAATTTCTTCAAACCCATGCTAAATTGCTCAAACCTCACATAAATTTTCAAACCACATAAATTTTCGTTCGGTTTCATCAAACCCATCCTAATTTCTTCAAACCCATGCTAATTTGCTCAAACCTCAGATAAATTTTCAAACCTCATAAATTTTTGTTCGGATTCATCAAACCCATCCTAATTTCATCAAACCCATCCTAATTTCTTCAAACCCATGCTAAATTGCTCAAACCTCACATAAATTTTCAAACCACATAAATTTTCGTTCGGTTTCATCAAACCCATCCTAATTTCATCAAACCCATCCTAATTTCTTCAAACCCATGCTAAATTGCTCAAACCTCAGGTAAATTTTCAAACCACATAAATTTTCGTTCGGTTTCATCAAACCCATCCTAATTTCATCAAACCCATCCTAATTTCTTCAAACCCATGCTAAATTGCTCAAACCTCAGGTAAATTTTCAAACCACATAAATTTTCGTTCGGTTTCATCAAACCCATCCTAATTTCGTCAAACCCATGCTAAATATGTCAAACCTCACATAAATTTTCAAACCTCACATAAATTTTCGTTCGGTTTCATCAAACCCATCCTAATTTCTTCAAACCCATGCTAAATTGCTCAAACCTCACATAAATTTTCAAACCACATAAATTTTCGTTCGGTTTCATCAAACCCATCCTAATTTCTTCAAACCCATGCTAATTTGCTCAAACCTCAGATAAATTTTCAAACCTCATAAATTTTCGTTCGGATTCATCAAACCCATCCTAATTTCATCAAACCCATCCTAATTTCTTCAAACCCATGCTAAATTGCTCAAACCTCAGGTAAATTTTCAAACCACATAAATTTTCGTTCGGTTTCATCAAACCCATCCTAATTTCGTCAAACCCATGCTAAATATGTCAAACCTCACATAAATTTTCAAACCACATAAATTTTCGTTCGGTTTCATCAAACCCATCCTAATTTCTTCAAACCCATGCTAATTTGCTCAAACCTCAGATAAATTTTCAAACCTCATAAATTTTCGTTCGGATTCATCAAACCCATCCTAATTTCGTCAAACCCATGCTAATTTTGTCAAACCTCACATAAATTTTCAAACCTCACATAAATTTTCGTTCGGTTTCATCAAACCCATCCTAATTTCTTCAAACCCATGCTAAATTGCTCAAACCTCACATAAATTTTCAAACCACATAAATTTTCGTTCGGTTTCATCAAACCCATCCTAATTTCATCAAACCCATCCTAATTTCTTCAAACCCATGCTAAATTGCTCAAACCTCAGGTAAATTTTCAAACCACATAAATTTTCGTTCGGTTTCATCAAACCCATCCTAATTTCGTCAAACGCATGCTAAATATGTCAAACCTCACATAAATTTTCGTTCGGTTTCATCAAACCCATCCTAATTTCTTCAAACCCATGCTAAATTGCTCAAACCTCACATAAATTTTCAAACCACATAAATTTTCGTTCGGTTTCATCAAACCCATCCTAATTTCTTCAAACCCATGCTAATTTGCTCAAACCTCAGATAAATTTTCAAACCTCATAAATTTTCGTTCGGATTCATCAAACCCATCCTAATTTCATCAAACCCATCCTAATTTCTTCAAACCCATGCTAAATTGCTCAAACCTCAGGTAAATTTTCAAACCACATAAATTTTCGTTCGGTTTCATCAAACCCATCCTAATTTCGTCAAACCCATGCTAAATATGTCAAACCTCACATAAATTTTCAAACCACATAAATTTTCGTTCGGTTTCATCAAACCCATCCTAATTTCTTCAAACCCATGCTAATTTGCTCAAACCTCAGATAAATTTTCAAACCTCATAAATTTTCGTTCGGATTCATCAAACCCATCCTAATTTCGTCAAACCCATGCTAATTTTGTCAAACCTCACATAAATTTTCAAACCTCACATAAATTTTCGTTCGGTTTCATCAAACCCATCCTAATTTCTTCAAACCCATGCTAAATTGCTCAAACCTCACATAAATTTTCAAACCACATTAATTTTCGTTCGGTTTCATCAAACCCATCCTAATTTCATCAAACCCATCCTAATTTCTTCAAACCCATGCTAAATTGCTCAAACCTCAGGTAAATTTTCAAACCACATAAATTTTCGTTCGGTTTCATCAAACCCATCCTAATTTCGTCAAACCCATGCTAAATATGTCAAACCTCACATAAATTTTCAAACCTCACATAAATTTTCGTTCGGTTTCATCAAACCCATCCTAATTTCTTCAAACCCATGCTAAATTGCTCAAACCTCACATAAATTTTCAAACCACATAAATTTTCGTTCGGTTTCATCAAACCCATCCTAATTTCTTCAAACCCATGCTAATTTGCTCAAACCTCAGATAAATTTTCAAACCTCATAAATTTTCGTTCGGATTCATCAAACCCATCCTAATTTCATCAAACCCATCCTAATTTCTTCAAACCCATGCTAAATTGCTCAAACCTCAGGTAAATTTTCAAACCACATAAATTTTCGTTCGGTTTCATCAAACCCATCCTAATTTCGTCAAACCCATGCTAAATATGTCAAACCTCACATAAATTTTCAAACCACATAAATTTTCGTTCGGTTTCATCAAACCCATCCTAATTTCTTCAAACCCATGCTAATTTGCTCAAACCTCAGATAAATTTTCAAACCTCATAAATTTTCGTTCGGATTCATCAAACCCATCCTAATTTCGTCAAACCCATGCTAATTTTGTCAAACCTCACATAAATTTTCAAACCTCACATAAATTTTCGTTCGGTTTCATCAAACCCATCCTAATTTCTTCAAACCCATGCTAAATTGCTCAAACCTCACATAAATTTTCAAACCACATAAATTTTCGTTCGGTTTCATCAAACCCATCCTAATTTCATCAAACCCATCCTAATTTCTTCAAACCCATGCTAAATTGCTCAAACCTCAGGTAAATTTTCAAACCACATAAATTTTCGTTCGGTTTCATCAAACCCATCCTAATTTCGTCAAACCCATGCTAAATATGTCAAACCTCACATAAATTTTCAAACCTCACATAAATTTTCGTTCGGTTTCATCAAACCCATCCTAATTTCTTCAAACCCATGCTAAATTGCTCAAACCTCACATAAATTTTCAAACCACATAAATTTTCGTTCGGTTTCATCAAACCCATCCTAATTTCTTCAAACCCATGCTAATTTGCTCAAACCTCAGATAAATTTTCAAACCTCATAAATTTTCGTTCGGATTCATCAAACCCATCCTAATTTCATCAAACCCATCCTAATTTCTTCAAACCCATGCTAAATTGCTCAAACCTCAGGTAAATTTTCAAACCACATAAATTTTCGTTCGGTTTCATCAAACCCATCCTAATTTCGTCAAACCCATGCTAAATATGTCAAACCTCACATAAATTTTCAAACCACATAAATTTTCGTTCGGTTTCATCAAACCCATCCTAATTTCTTCAAACCCATGCTAATTTGCTCAAACCTCAGATAAATTTTCAAACCTCATAAATTTTCGTTCGGATTCATCAAACCCATCCTAATTTCGTCAAACCCATGCTAATTTTGTCAAACCTCACATAAATTTTCAAACCTCACATAAATTTTCGTTCGGTTTCATCAAACCCATCCTAATTTCTTCAAACCCATGCTAAATTGCTCAAACCTCACATAAATTTTCAAACCACATAAATTTTCGTTCGGTTTCATCAAACCCATCCTAATTTCATCAAACCCATCCTAATTTCTTCAAACCCATGCTAAATTGCTCAAACCTCAGGTAAATTTTCAAACCACATAAATTTTCGTTCGGTTTCATCAAACCCATCCTAATTTCGTCAAACCCATGCTAAATATGTCAAACCTCACATAAATTTTCAAACCTCACATAAATTTTCGTTCGGTTTCATCAAACCCATCCTAATTTCTTCAAACCCATGCTAAATTGCTCAAACCTCAGGTAAATTTTCAAACCACATAAATTTTCGTTCGGTTTCATCAAAACCATCCTAATTTCGTCAAACCCACGCTAAATATGTCAAACCTCACATAAATTTTCGTTCGGTTTCATCAAACCCATCCTAATTTCTTCAAACCCATGCTAAATTGCTCAAACCTCACATAAATTTTCAAACCACATAAATTTTCGTTCGGTTTCATCAAACCCATCCTAATTTCATCAAACCCATCCTAATTTCTTCAAACCCATGCTAAATTGCTCAAACCTCAGGTAAATTTTCAAACCACATAAATTTTCGTTCGGTTTCATCAAACCCATCCTAATTTCGTCAAACCCATGCTAAATATGTCAAACCTCACATAAATTTTCAAACCTCACATAAATTTTCGTTCGGTTTCATCAAACCCATCCTAATTTCTTCAAACCCATGCTAAATTGCTCAAACCTCACATAAATTTTCAAACCACATAAATTTTCGTTCGGTTTCATCAAACCCATCCTAATTTCTTCAAACCCATGCTAATTTGCTCAAACCTCAGATAAATTTTCAAACCTCATAAATTTTCGTTCGGATTCATCAAACCCATCCTAATTTCATCAAACCCATCCTAATTTCTTCAAACCCATGCTAAATTGCTCAAACCTCACATAAATTTTCAAACCACATAAATTTTCGTTCGGTTTCATCAAACCCATCCTAATTTCATCAAACCCATCCTAATTTCTTCAAACCCATGCTAAATTGCTCAAACCTCAGGTAAATTTTCAAACCACATAAATTTTCGTTCGGTTTCATCAAACCCATCCTAATTTCGTCAAACCCATGCTAAATATGTCAAACCTCACATAAATTTTCAAACCTCACATAAATTTTCGTTCGGTTTCATCAAACCCATCCTAATTTCTTCAAACCCATGCTAAATTGCTCAAACCTCACATAAATTTTCAAACCACATAAATTTTCGTTCGGTTTCATCAAACCCATCCTAATTTCTTCAAACCCATGCTAATTTGCTCAAACCTCAGATAAATTTTCAAACCTCATAAATTTTCGTTCGGATTCATCAAACCCATCCTAATTTCATCAAACCCATCCTAATTTCTTCAAACCCATGCTAAATTGCTCAAACCTCACATAAATTTTCAAACCACATAAATTTTCGTTCGGTTTCATCAAACCCATCCTAATTTCATCAAACCCATCCTAATTTCTTCAAACCCATGCTAAATTGCTCAAACCTCAGGTAAATTTTCAAACCACATAAATTTTCGTTCGGTTTCATCAAACCCATCCTAATTTCGTCAAACCCATGCTAAATATGTCAAACCTCACATAAATTTTCAAACCTCACATAAATTTTCGTTCGGTTTCATCAAACCCATCCTAATTTCTTCAAACCCATGCTAAATTGCTCAAACCTCACATAAATTTTCAAACCACATAAATTTTCGTTCGGTTTCATCAAACCCATCCTAATTTCTTCAAACCCATGCTAATTTGCTCAAACCTCAGATAAATTTTCAAACCTCATAAATTTTCGTTCGGATTCATCAAACCCATCCTAATTTCATCAAACCCATCCTAATTTCTTCAAACCCATGCTAAATTGCTCAAACCTCAGGTAAATTTTCAAACCACATAAATTTTCGTTCGGTTTCATCAAACCCATCCTAATTTCGTCAAACCCATGCTAAATATGTCAAACCTCACATAAATTTTCAAACCACATAAATTTTCGTTCGGTTTCATCAAACCCATCCTAATTTCTTCAAACCCATGCTAATTTGCTCAAACCTCAGATAAATTTTCAAACCTCATAAATTTTCGTTCGGATTCATCAAACCCATCCTAATTTCGTCAAACCCATGCTAATTTTGTCAAACCTCACATAAATTTTCAAACCTCACATAAATTTTCGTTCGGTTTCATCAAACCCATCCTAATTTCTTCAAACCCATGCTAAATTGCTCAAACCTCACATAAATTTTCAAACCACATAAATTTTCGTTCGGTTTCATCAAACCCATCCTAATTTCATCAAACCCATCCTAATTTCTTCAAACCCATGCTAAATTGCTCAAACCTCAGGTAAATTTTCAAACCACATAAATTTTCGTTCGGTTTCATCAAACCCATCCTAATTTCGTCAAACCCATGCTAAATATGTCAAACCTCACATAAATTTTCAAACCTCACATAAATTTTCGTTCGGTTTCATCAAACCCATCCTAATTTCTTCAAACCCATGCTAAATTGCTCAAACCTCACATAAATTTTCAAACCACATAAATTTTCGTTCGGTTTCATCAAACCCATCCTAATTTCATCAAACCCATCCTAATTTCTTCAAACCCATGCTAAATTGCTCAAACCTCAGGTAAATTTTCAAACCACATAAATTTTCGTTCGGTTTCATCAAACCCATCCTAATTTCGTCAAACCCATGCTAAATATGTCAAACCTCACATAAATTTTCAAACCTCACATAAATTTTCGTTCGGTTTCATCAAACCCATCCTAATTTCTTCAAACCCATGCTAAATTGCTCAAACCTCACATAAATTTTCAAACCACATAAATTTTCGTTCGGTTTCATCAAACCCATCCTAATTTCTTCAAACCCATGCTAATTTGCTCAAACCTCAGATAAATTTTCAAACCTCATAAATTTTCGTTCGGATTCATCAAACCCATCCTAATTTCATCAAACCCATCCTAATTTCTTCAAACCCATGCTAAATTGCTCAAACCTCAGGTAAATTTTCAAACCACATAAATTTTCGTTCGGTTTCATCAAACCCATCCTAATTTCGTCAAACCCATGCTAAATATGTCAAACCTCACATAAATTTTCAAACCACATAAATTTTCGTTCGGTTTCATCAAACCCATCCTAATTTCGTCAAACCCATGCTAAATATGTCAAACCTCACATAAATTTTCAAACCTCACATAAATTTTCGTTCGGTTTCATCAAACCCATCCTAATTTCTTCAAACCCATGCTAAATTGCTCAAACCTCACATAAATTTTCAAACCACATAAATTTTCGTTCGGTTTCATCAAACCCATCCTAATTTCATCAAACCCATCCTAATTTCTTCAAACCCATGCTAAATTGCTCAAACCTCAGGTAAATTTTCAAACCACATAAATTTTCGTTCGGTTTCATCAAACCCATCCTAATTTCGTCAAACCCATGCTAAATATGTCAAACCTCACATAAATTTTCAAACCTCACATAAATTTTCGTTCGGTTTCATCAAACCCATCCTAATTTCTTCAAACCCATGCTAAATTGCTCAAACCTCACATAAATTTTCAAACCACATAAATTTTCGTTCGGTTTCATCAAACCCATCCTAATTTCATCAAACCCATCCTAATTTCTTCAAACCCATGCTAAATTGCTCAAACCTCAGGTAAATTTTCAAACCACATAAATTTTCGTTCGGTTTCATCAAACCCATCCTAATTTCGTCAAACCCATGCTAAATATGTCAAACCTCACATAAATTTTCAAACCTCACATAAATTTTCGTTCGGTTTCATCAAACCCATCCTAATTTCTTCAAACCCATGCTAAATTGCTCAAACCTCACATAAATTTTCAAACCACATAAATTTTCGTTCGGTTTCATCAAACCCATCCTAATTTCTTCAAACCCATGCTAATTTGCTCAAACCTCAGATAAATTTTCAAACCTCATAAATTTTCGTTCGGATTCATCAAACCCATCCTAATTTCATCAAACCCATCCTAATTTCTTCAAACCCATGCTAAATTGCTCAAACCTCAGGTAAATTTTCAAACCACATAAATTTTCGTTCGGTTTCATCAAACCCATCCTAATTTCGTCAAACCCATGCTAAATATGTCAAACCTCACATAAATTTTCAAACCACATAAATTTTCGTTCGGTTTCATCAAACCCATCCTAATTTCTTCAAACCCATGCTAATTTGCTCAAACCTCAGATAAATTTTCAAACCTCATAAATTTTCGTTCGGATTCATCAAACCCATCCTAATTTCGTCAAACCCATGCTAATTTTGTCAAACCTCACATAAATTTTCAAACCTCACATAAATTTTCGTTCGGTTTCATCAAACCCATCCTAATTTCTTCAAACCCATGCTAAATTGCTCAAACCTCACATAAATTTTCAAACCACATAAATTTTCGTTCGGTTTCATCAAACCCATCCTAATTTCATCAAACCCATCCTAATTTCTTCAAACCCATGCTAAATTGCTCAAACCTCAGGTAAATTTTCAAACCACATAAATTTTCGTTCGGTTTCATCAAACCCATCCTAATTTCGTCAAACCCATGCCAAATATGTCAAACCTCACATAAATTTTCAAACCTCACATAAATTTTCGTTCGGTTTCATCAAACCCATCCTAATTTCTTCAAACCCATGCTAAATTGCTCAAACCTCACATAAATTTTCAAACCACATAAATTTTCGTTCGGTTTCATCAAACCCATCCTAATTTCTTCAAACCCATGCTAATTTGCTCAAACCTCAGATAAATTTTCAAACCTCATAAATTTTCGTTCGGATTCATCAAACCCATCCTAATTTCATCAAACCCATCCTAATTTCTTCAAACCCATGCTAAATTGCTCAAACCTCAGGTAAATTTTCAAACCACATAAATTTTCGTTCGGTTTCATCAAACCCATCCTAATTTCGTCAAACCCATGCTAAATATGTCAAACCTCACATAAATTTTCAAACCACATAAATTTTCGTTCGGTTTCATCAAACCCATCCTAATTTCTTCAAACCCATGCTAATTTGCTCAAACCTCAGATAAATTTTCAAACCTCATAAATTTTCGTTCGGATTCATCAAACCCATCCTAATTTCGTCAAACCCATGCTAATTTTGTCAAACCTCACATAAATTTTCAAACCTCACATAAATTTTCGTTCGGTTTCATCAAACCCATCCTAATTTCTTCAAACCCATGCTAAATTGCTCAAACCTCACATAAATTTTCAAACCACATAAATTTTCGTTCGGTTTCATCAAACCCATCCTAATTTCATCAAACCCATCCTAATTTCTTCAAACCCATGCTAAATTGCTCAAACCTCAGGTAAATTTTCAAACCACATAAATTTTCGTTCGGTTTCATCAAACCCATCCTAATTTCGTCAAACCCATGCTAAATATGTCAAACCTCACATAAATTTTCAAACCTCACATAAATTTTCGTTCGGTTTCATCAAACCCATCCTAATTTCTTCAAACCCATGCTAAATTGCTCAAACCTCACATAAATTTTCAAACCACATAAATTTTCGTTCGGTTTCATCAAACCCATCCTAATTTCTTCAAACCCATGCTAATTTGCTCAAACCTCAGATAAATTTTCAAACCTCATAAATTTTCGTTCGGATTCATCAAACCCATCCTAATTTCATCAAACCCATCCTAATTTCTTCAAACCCATGCTAAATTGCTCAAACCTCAGGTAAATTTTCAAACCACATAAATTTTCGTTCGGTTTCATCAAACCCATCCTAATTTCGTCAAACCCATGTTAAATATGTCAAACCTCACATAAATTTTCAAACCACATAAATTTTCGTTCGGTTTCATCAAACCCATCCTAATTTCTTCAAACCCATGCTAATTTGCTCAAACCTCAGATAAATTTTCAAACCTCATAAATTTTCGTTCGGATTCATCAAACCCATCCTAATTTCGTCAAACCCATGCTAATTTTGTCAAACCTCACATAAATTTTCAAACCTCACATAAATTTTCGTTCGGTTTCATCAAACCCATCCTAATTTCTTCAAACCCATGCTAAATTGCTCAAACCTCACATAAATTTTCAAACCACATAAATTTTCGTTCGGTTTCATCAAACCCATCCTAATTTCATCAAACCCATCCTAATTTCTTCAAACCCATGCTAAATTGCTCAAACCTCAGGTAAATTTTCAAACCACATAAATTTTCGTTCGGTTTCATCAAACCCATCCTAATTTCGTCAAACCCATGCTAAATATGTCAAACCTCACATAAATTTTCAAACCTCACATAAATTTTCGTTCGGTTTCATCAAACCCATCCTAATTTCTTCAAACCCATGCTAAATTGCTCAAACCTCACATAAATTTTCAAACCACATAAATTTTCGTTCGGTTTCATCAAACCCATCCTAATTTCATCAAACCCATCCTAATTTCTTCAAACCCATGCTAAATTGCTCAAACCTCAGGTAAATTTTCAAACCACATAAATTTTCGTTCGGTTTCATCAAACCCATCCTAATTTCGTCAAACCCATGCTAAATATGTCAAACCTCACATAAATTTTCAAACCTCACATAAATTTTCGTTCGGTTTCATCAAACCCATCCTAATTTCTTCAAACCCATGCTAAATTGCTCAAACCTCACATAAATTTTCAAACCACATAAATTTTCGTTCGGTTTCATCAAACCCATCCTAATTTCTTCAAACCCATGCTAATTTGCTCAAACCTCAGATAAATTTTCAAACCTCATAAATTTTCGTTCGGATTCATCAAACCCATCCTAATTTCGTCAAACCCATGCTAATTTTGTCAAACCTCACATAAATTTTCAAACCTCACATAAATTTTCGTTCGGTTTCATCAAACCCATCCTAATTTCTTCAAACCCATGCTAAATTGCTCAAACCTCAGGTAAATTTTCAAACCACATAAATTTTCGTTCGGTTTCATCAAACCCATCCTAATTTCGTCAAACCCATGCTAAATATGTCAAACCTCACATAAATTTACAAACCTCACATAAATTTTCGTTCGGTTTCATCAAACCCATCCTAATTTCGTCAAACCCATGCTAAATATGTCAAACCTCACATAAATTTTCGTTCGGTTTCATCAAACCCATCCTAATTTCGTCAAACCCATGCTAAATATGTCAAACCTCACATAAATTTACAAACCTCATAAATTTTCGTTCGGTTTCATCAAACCCATCCTAATTTCGTCAAACCCATGCTAAATATGTCAAACCTCACATAAATTTTCGTTCGGTTTCATCAAACCCATCCTAATTTCAAACCCATGCTAAATTGCTCAAACCTCACATAAATTTTCAAACCACATAAATTTTCGTTCGGTTTCATCAAACCCATCCTAATTTCATCAAACCCATCCTAATTTCTTCAAACCCATGCTAAATTGCTCAAACCTCAGGTAAATTTTCAAACCACATAAATTTTCGTTCGGTTTCATCAAACCCATCCTAATTTCGTCAAACCCATGCTAAATATGTCAAACCTCACATAAATTTTCAAACCTCACATAAATTTTCGTTCGGTTTCATCAAACCCATCCTAATTTCTTCAAACCCATGCTAAATTGCTCAAACCTCACATAAATTTTCAAACCACATAAATTTTCGTTCGGTTTCATCAAACCCATCCTAATTTCTTCAAACCCATGCTAATTTGCTCAAACCTCAGATAAATTTTCAAACCTCATAAATTTTCGTTCGGATTCATCAAACCCATCCTAATTTCATCAAACCCATCCTAATTTCTTCAAACCCATGCTAAATTGCTCAAACCTCACATAAATTTTCAAACCACATAAATTTTCGTTCGGTTTCATCAAACCCATCCTAATTTCATCAAACCCATCCTAATTTCTTCAAACCCATGCTAAATTGCTCAAACCTCAGGTAAATTTTCAAACCACATAAATTTTCGTTCGGTTTCATCAAACCCATCCTAATTTCGTCAAACCCATGCTAAATATGTCAAACCTCACATAAATTTTCAAACCTCACATAAATTTTCGTTCGGTTTCATCAAACCCATCCTAATTTCTTCAAACCCATGCTAAATTGCTCAAACCTCACATAAATTTTCAAACCACATAAATTTTCGTTCGGTTTCATCAAACCCATCCTAATTTCTTCAAACCCATGCTAATTTGCTCAAACCTCAGATAAATTTTCAAACCTCATAAATTTTCGTTCGGATTCATCAAACCCATCCTAATTTCATCAAACCCATCCTAATTTCTTCAAACCCATGATAAATTGCTCAAACCTCAGGTAAATTTTCAAACCACATAAATTTTCGTTCGGTTTCATCAAACCCATCCTAATTTCGTCAAACCCATGCTAAATATGTCAAACCTCACATAAATTTTCAAACCTCACATAAATTTTCGTTCGGTTTCATCAAACCCATCCTAATTTCTTCAAACCCATGCTAAATTGCTCAAACCTCACATAAATTTTCAAACCACATAAATTTTCGTTCGGTTTCATCAAACCCATCCTAATTTCTTCAAACCCATGCTAATTTGCTCAAACCTCAGATAAATTTTCAAACCTCATAAATTTTCGTTCGGATTCATCAAACCCATCCTAATTTCTTCAAACCCATGCTAAATTGCTCAAACCTCACATAAATTTTCAAACCACATAAATTTTCGTTCGGTTTCATCAAACCCATCCTAATTTCATCAAACCCATCCTAATTTCTTCAAACCCATGCTAAATTGCTCAAACCTCAGGTAAATTTTCAAACCACATAAATTTTCGTTCGGTTTCATCAAACCCATCCTAATTTCGTCAAACCCATGCTAAATATGTCAAACCTCACATAAATTTTCAAACCTCACATAAATTTTCGTTCGGTTTCATCAAACCCATCCTAATTTCTTCAAACCCATGCTAAATTGCTCAAACCTCACATAAATTTTCAAACCACATAAATTTTCGTTCGGTTTCATCAAACCCATCCTAATTTCTTCAAACCCATGCTAATTTGCTCAAACCTCAGATAAATTTTCAAACCTCATAAATTTTCGTTCGGATTCATCAAACCCATCCTAATTTCATCAAACCCATCCTAATTTCTTCAAACCCATGCTAAATTGCTCAAACCTCAGGTAAATTTTCAAACCACATAAATTTTCGTTCGGTTTCATCAAACCCATCCTAATTTCGTCAAACCCATGCTAAATATGTCAAACCTCACATAAATTTTCAAACCACATAAATTTTCGTTCGGTTTCATCAAACCCATGCTAATTTGCTCAAACCTCAGATAAATTTTCAAACCTCATAAATTTTCGTTCGGATTCATCAAACCCATCCTAATTTCGTCAAACCCATGCTAATTTTGTCAAACCTCACATAAATTTTCAAACCTCACATACATTTTCGTTCGGTTTCATCAAACCCATCCTAATTTCTTCAAACCCATGCTAAATTGCTCAAACCTCACATAAATTTTCAAACCACATAAATTTTCGTTCGGTTTCATCAAACCCATCCTAATTTCTTCAAACCCATGCTAAATTGCTCAAACCTCAGGTAAATTTTCAAACCACATAAATTTTCGTTCGGTTTCATCAAACCCATCCTAATTTCGTCAAACCCATGCTAAATATGTCAAACCTCACATAAATTTTCAAACCACATAAATTTTCGTTCGGTTTCATCAAACCCATCCTAATTTCTTCAAACCTATGCTAATTTGCTCAAACCTCAGATAAATTTTCAAACCTCATAAGTTTTCGTTCGGATTCATCAAACCCATCCTAATTTCGTCAAACCCATGCTAATTTTGTCAAACCTCACATAAATTTTCAAACCTCACATAAATTTTCGTTCGGTTTCATCAAACCCATCCTAATTTCTTCAAACCCATGCTAAATTGCTCAAACCTCAGATAAATTTTCAAACCTCATAAATTTTCGTTCGGATTCATCAAACCCATCCTAATTTCGTCAAACCCATGCTAATTTTGTCAAACCTCACATAAATTTTCAAACCTCACATAAATTTTCGTTCGGTTTCATCAAACCCATCCTAATTTCTTCAAACCCATGCTAAATTGCTCAAACCTCACATAAATTTTCAAACCACATAAATTTTCGTTCGGTTTCATCAAACCCATCCTAATTTCATCAAACCCATCCTAATTTCTTCAAACCCATGCTAAATTGCTCAAACCTCAGGTAAATTTTCAAACCACATAAATTTTCGTTCGGTTTCATCAATCCCATCCTAATTTCGTCAAACCCATGCTAAATATGTCAAACCTCACATAAATTTTCAAACCTCACATAAATTTTCGTTCGGTTTCATCAAACCCATCCTAATTTCTTCAAACCCATGCTAAATTGCTCAAACCTCACATAAATTTTCAAACCACATAAATTTTCGTTCGGTTTCATCAAACCCATCCTAATTTCATCAAACCCATCCTAATTTCTTCAAACCCATGCTAAATTGCTCAAACCTCACATAAATTTTCGTTCGGTTTCATCAAACCCATCCTAATTTCTTCAAACCCATGCTAAATTGCTCAAACCTCACATAAATTTTCAAACCACATAAATTTTCGTTCGGTTTCATCAAACCCATCCTAATTTCTTCAAACCCATGCTAATTTGCTCAAACCTCAGATAAATTTTCAAACCTCATAAATTTTCGTTCGGATTCATCAAACCCATCCTAATTTCATCAAACCCATCCTAATTTCTTCAAACCCATGCTAAATTGCTCAAACCTCACATAAATTTTCAAACCACATAAATTTTCGTTCGGTTTCATCAAACCCATCCTAATTTCATCAAACCCATCCTAATTTCTTCAAACCCATGCTAAATTGCTCAAACCTCAGGTAAATTTTCAAACCACATAAATTTTCGTTCGGTTTCATCAAACCCATCCTAATTTCGTCAAACCCATGCTAAATATGTCAAACCTCACATAAATTTTCAAACCTCACATAAATTTTCGTTCGGTTTCATCAAACCCATCCTAATTTCTTCAAACCCATGCTAAATTGCTCAAACCTCACATAAATTTTCAAACCACATAAATTTTCGTTCGGTTTCATCAAACCCATCCTAATTTCTTCAAACCCATGCTAATTTGCTCAAACCTCAGATAAATTTTCAAACCTCATAAATTTTCGTTCGGATTCATCAAACCCATCCTAATTTCATCAAACCCATCCTAATTTCTTCAAACCCATGATAAATTGCTCAAACCTCAGGTAAATTTTCAAACCACATAAATTTTCGTTCGGTTTCATCAAACCCATCCTAATTTCGTCAAACCCATGCTAAATATGTCAAACCTCACATAAATTTTCAAACCTCACATAAATTTTCGTTCGGTTTCATCAAACCCATCCTAATTTCTTCAAACCCATGCTAAATTGCTCAAACCTCACATAAATTTTCAAACCACATAAATTTTCGTTCGGTTTCATCAAACCCATCCTAATTTCTTCAAACCCATGCTAATTTGCTCAAACCTCAGATAAATTTTCAAACCTCATAAATTTTCGTTCGGATTCATCAAACCCATCCTAATTTCTTCAAACCCATGCTAAATTGCTCAAACCTCACATAAATTTTCAAACCACATAAATTTTCGTTCGGTTTCATCAAACCCATCCTAATTTCATCAAACCCATCCTAATTTCTTCAAACCCATGCTAAATTGCTCAAACCTCAGGTAAATTTTCAAACCACATAAATTTTCGTTCGGTTTCATCAAACCCATCCTAATTTCGTCAAACCCATGCTAAATATGTCAAACCTCACATAAATTTTCAAACCTCACATAAATTTTCGTTCGGTTTCATCAAACCCATCCTAATTTCTTCAAACCCATGCTAAATTGCTCAAACCTCACATAAATTTTCAAACCACATAAATTTTCGTTCGGTTTCATCAAACCCATCCTAATTTCTTCAAACCCATGCTAATTTGCTCAAACCTCAGATAAATTTTCAAACCTCATAAATTTTCGTTCGGATTCATCAAACCCATCCTAATTTCATCAAACCCATCCTAATTTCTTCAAACCCATGCTAAATTGCTCAAACCTCAGGTAAATTTTCAAACCACATAAATTTTCGTTCGGTTTCATCAAACCCATCCTAATTTCGTCAAACCCATGCTAAATATGTCAAACCTCACATAAATTTTCAAACCACATAAATTTTCGTTCGGTTTCATCAAACCCATCCTAATTTCTTCAAACCCATGCTAATTTGCTCAAACCTCAGATAAATTTTCAAACCTCATAAATTTTCGTTCGGATTCATCAAACCCATCCTAATTTCGTCAAACCCATGCTAATTTTGTCAAACCTCACATAAATTTTCAAACCTCACATACATTTTCGTTCGGTTTCATCAAACCCATCCTAATTTCTTCAAACCCATGCTAAATTGCTCAAACCTCACATAAATTTTCAAACCACATAAATTTTCGTTCGGTTTCATCAAACCCATCCTAATTTCTTCAAACCCATGCTAAATTGCTCAAACCTCAGGTAAATTTTCAAACCACATAAATTTTCGTTCGGTTTCATCAAACCCATCCTAATTTCGTCAAACCCATGCTAAATATGTCAAACCTCACATAAATTTTCAAACCACATAAATTTTCGTTCGGTTTCATCAAACCCATCCTAATTTCTTCAAACCTATGCTAATTTGCTCAAACCTCAGATAAATTTTCAAACCTCATAAGTTTTCGTTCGGATTCATCAAACCCATCCTAATTTCGTCAAACCCATGCTAATTTTGTCAAACCTCACATAAATTTTCAAACCTCACATAAATTTTCGTTCGGTTTCATCAAACCCATCCTAATTTCTTCAAACCCATGCTAAATTGCTCAAACCTCAGATAAATTTTCAAACCTCATAAATTTTCGTTCGGATTCATCAAACCCATCCTAATTTCGTCAAACCCATGCTAATTTTGTCAAACCTCACATAAATTTTCAAACCTCACATAAATTTTCGTTCGGTTTCATCAAACCCATCCTAATTTCTTCAAACCCATGCTAAATTGCTCAAACCTCACATAAATTTTCAAACCACATAAATTTTCGTTCGGTTTCATCAAACCCATCCTAATTTCATCAAACCCATCCTAATTTCTTCAAACCCATGCTAAATTGCTCAAACCTCAGGTAAATTTTCAAACCACATAAATTTTCGTTCGGTTTCATCAATCCCATCCTAATTTCGTCAAACCCATGCTAAATATGTCAAACCTCACATAAATTTTCAAACCTCACATAAATTTTCGTTCGGTTTCATCAAACCCATCCTAATTTCTTCAAACCCATGCTAAATTGCTCAAACCTCACATAAATTTTCAAACCACATAAATTTTCGTTCGGTTTCATCAAACCCATCCTAATTTCATCAAACCCATCCTAATTTCTTCAAACCCATGCTAAATTGCTCAAACCTCAGGTAAATTTTCAAACCACATAAATTTTCGTTCGGTTTCATCAAACCCATCCTAATTTCGTCAAACCCATGCTAAATATGTCAAACCTCACATAAATTTTCAAACCTCACATAAATTTTCGTTCGGTTTCATCAAACCCATCCTAATTTCTTCAAACCCATGCTAAATTGCTCAAACCTCACATAAATTTTCAAACCACATAAATTTTCGTTCGGTTTCATCAAACCCATCCTAATTTCTTCAAACCCATGCTAATTTGCTCAAACCTCAGATAAATTTTCAAACCTCATAAATTTTCGTTCGGATTCATCAAACCCATCCTAATTTCATCAAACCCATCCTAATTTCTTCAAACCCATGCTAAATTGCTCAAACCTCAGGTAAATTTTCAAACCACATAAATTTTCGTTCGGTTTCATCAAACCCATCCTAATTTCGTCAAACCCATGCTAAATATGTCAAACCTCACATAAATTTTCAAACCACATAAATTTTCGTTCGGTTTCATCAAACCCATCCTAATTTCTTCAAACCCATGCTAATTTGCTCAAACCTCAGATAAATTTTCAAACCTCATAAGTTTTCGTTCGGATTCATCAAACCCATCCTAATTTCGTCAAACCCATGCTAATTTTGTCAAACCTCACATAAATTTTCAAACCTCACATAAATTTTCGTTCGGTTTCATCAAACCCATCCTAATTTCTTCAAACCCATGCTAATTTGCTCAAACCTCAGATAAATTTTCAAACCTCATAAATTTTCGTTCGGATTCATCAAACCCATCCTAATTTCATCAAACCCATCCTAATTTCTTCAAACCCATGCTAAATTGCTCAAACCTCAGGTAAATTTTCAAACCACATAAATTTTCGTTCGGTTTCATCAAACCCATCCTAATTTCGTCAAACCCATGCTAAATATGTCAAACCTCACATAAATTTTCAAACCACATAAATTTTCGTTCGGTTTCATCAAACCCATCCTAATTTCTTCAAACCCATGCTAATTTGCTCAAACCTCAGATAAATTTTCAAACCTCATAAATTTTCGTTCGGATTCATCAAACCCATCCTAATTTCGTCAAACCCATGCTAATTTTGTCAAACCTCACATAAATTTTCAAACCTCACATACATTTTCGTTCGGTTTCATCAAACCCATCCTAATTTCTTCAAACCCATGCTAAATTGCTCAAACCTCACATAAATTTTCAAACCACATAAATTTTCGTTCGGTTTCATCAAACCCATCCTAATTTCATCAAACCCATCCTAATTTCTTCAAACCCATGCTAAATTGCTCAAACCTCAGGTAAATTTTCAAACCACATAAATTTTCGTTCGGTTTCATCAAACCCATCCTAATTTCGTCAAACCCATGCTAAATATGTCAAACCTCACATAAATTTTCAAACCTCACATAAATTTTCGTTCGGTTTCATCAAACCCATCCTAATTTCTTCAAACCCATGCTAAATTGCTCAAACCTCACATAAATTTTCAAACCACATAAATTTTCGTTCGGTTTCATCAAACCCATCCTAATTTCTTCAAACCCATGCTAATTTGCTCAAACCTCAGATAAATTTTCAAACCTCATAAATTTTCGTTCGGATTCATCAAACCCATCCTAATTTCATCAAACCCATCCTAATTTCTTCAAACCCATGCTAAATTGCTCAAACCTCAGGTAAATTTTCAAACCACATAAATTTTCGTTCGGTTTCATCAAACCCATCCTAATTTCGTCAAACCCATGCTAAATATGTCAAACCTCACATAAATTTTCAAACCACATAAATTTTCGTTCGGTTTCATCAAACCCATCCTAATTTCTTCAAACCCATGCTAATTTGCTCAAACCTCAGATAAATTTTCAAACCTCATAAGTTTTCGTTCGGATTCATCAAACCCATCCTAATTTCGTCAAACCCATGCTAATTTTGTCAAACCTCACATAAATTTTCAAACCTCACATAAATTTTCGTTCGGTTTCATCAAACCCATCCTAATTTCTTCAAACCCATGCTAAATTGCTCAAACCTCACATAAATTTTCAAACCACATAAATTTTCGTTCGGTTTCATCAAACCCATCCTAATTTCATCAAACCCATCCTAATTTCTTCAAACCCATGCTAAATTGCTCAAACCTCAGGTAAATTTTCAAACCACATAAATTTTCGTTCGGTTTCATCAAACCCATCCTAATTTCGTCAAACCCATGCTAAATATGTCAAACCTCACATAAATTTTCAAACCTCACATAAATTTTCGTTCGGTTTCATCAAACCCATCCTAATTTCTTCAAACCCATGCTAAATTGCTCAAACCTCACATAAATTTTCAAACCACATAAATTTTCGTTCGGTTTCATCAAACCCATCCTAATTTCTTCAAACCCATGCTAATTTGCTCAAACCTCAGATAAATTTTCAAACCTCATAAATTTTCGTTCGGATTCATCAAACCCATCCTAATTTCATCAAACCCATCCTAATTTCTTCAAACCCATGCTAAATTGCTCAAACCTCAGGTAAATTTTCAAACCACATAAATTTTCGTTCGGTTTCATCAAACCCATCCTAATTTCGTCAAACCCATGCTAAATATGTCAAACCTCACATAAATTTTCAAACCACATAAATTTTCGTTCGGTTTCATCAAACCCATCCTAATTTCTTCAAACCCATGCTAATTTGCTCAAACCTCAGATAAATTTTCAAACCTCATAAATTTTCGTTCGGATTCATCAAACCCATCCTAATTTCGTCAAACCCATGCTAATTTTGTCAAACCTCACATAAATTTTCAAACCTCACATAAATTTTCGTTCGGTTTCATCAAACCCATCCTAATTTCTTCAAACCCATGCTAAATTGCTCAAACCTCACATAAATTTTCAAACCACATAAATTTTCGTTCGGTTTCATCAAACCCATCCTAATTTCATCAAACCCATCCTAATTTCTTCAAACCCATGCTAAATTGCTCAAACCTCAGGTAAATTTTCAAACCACATAAATTTTCGTTCGGTTTCATCAAACCCATCCTAATTTCGTCAAACCCATGCTAAATATGTCAAACCTCACATAAATTTTCAAACCTCACATAAATTTTCGTTCGGTTTCATCAAACCCATCCTAATTTCTTCAAACCCATGCTAAATTGCTCAAACCTCACATAAATTTTCAAACCACATAAATTTTCGTTCGGTTTCATCAAACCCATCCTAATTTCTTAAAACCCATGCTAATTTGCTCAAACCTCAGATAAATTTTCAAACCTCATAAATTTTCGTTCGGATTCATCAAACCCATCCTAATTTCATCAAACCCATCCTAATTTCTTCAAACCCATGCTAATTTGCTCAAACCTCAGATAAATTTTCAAACCTCATAAATTTTCGTTCGGATTCATCAAACCCATCCTAATTTCGTCAAACCCATGCTAATTTTGTCAAACCTCACATAAATTTTCAAACCTCACATAAATTTTCGTTCGGTTTCATCAAACCCATCCTAATTTCTTCAAACCCATGCTAAATTGCTCAAACCTCACATAAATTTTCAAACCACATAAATTTTCGTTCGGTTTCATCAAACCCATCCTAATTTCATCAAACCCATCCTAATTTCTTCAAACCCATGCTAAATTGCTCAAACCTCAGGTAAATTTTCAAACCACATAAATTTTCGTTCGATTTCATCAAACCCATCCTAATTTCGTCAAACCCATGCTAAATATGTCAAACCTCGCATAAATTTTCAAACCTCACATAAATTTTCGTTCGGTTTCATCAAACCCATCCTAATTTCTTCAAACCCATGCTAAATTGCTCAAACCTCACATAAATTTTCAAACCACATAAATTTTCGTTCGGTTTCATCAAACCCATCCTAATTTCTTCAAACCCATGCTAATTTGCTCAAACCTCAGATAAATTTTCAAACCTCATAAATTTTCGTTCGGATTCATCAAACCCATCCTAATTTCATCAAACCCATCCTAATTTCTTCAAACCCATGCTAAATTGCTCAAACCTCACATAAATTTTCAAACCACATAAATTTTCGTTCGGTTTCATCAAACCCATCCTAATTTCATCAAACCCATCCTAATTTCTTCAAACCCATGCTAAATTGCTCAAACCTCAGGTAAATTTTCAAACCACATAAATTTTCGTTCGGTTTCATCAAACCCATCCTAATTTCGTCAAACCCATGCTAAATATGTCAAACCTCACATAAATTTTCGTTCGGTTTCATCAAACTTATCCTAATTTCTTCAAACCCATGCTAAATTGCTCAAACCTCACATAAATTTTCAAACCACATAAATTTTCGTTCGGTTTCATCAAACCCATCCTAATTTCATCAAACCCATCCTAATTTCTTCAAACCCATGCTAAATTGCTCAAACCTCAGGTAAATTTTCAAACCACATAAATTTTCGTTCGGTTTCATCAAACCCATCCTAATTTCGTCAAACCCATGCTAAATATGTCAAACCTCACATAAATTTTCAAACCTCACATAAATTTTCGTTCGGTTTCATCAAACCCATCCTAATTTCTTCAAACCCATGCTAAATTGCTCAAACCTCACATAAATTTTCAAACCACATAAATTTTCGTTCGGTTTCATCAAACCCATCCTAATTTCATCAAACCCATCCTAATTTCTTCAAACCCATGCTAAATTGCTCAAACCTCAGGTAAATTTTCAAACCACATAAATTTTCGTTCGGTTTCATCAAACCCATGATAATTTCGTCAAACCCATGCTAAATATGTCAAACCTCACATAAATTTTCGTTCGGTTTCATCAAACCCATCCTAATTTCTTCAAACCCATGCTAAATTGCTCAAACCTCACATAAATTTTCAAACCACATAAATTTTCGTTCGGTTTCATCAAACCCATCCTAATTTCATCAAACCCATCCTAATTTCTTCAAACCCATGCTAAATTGCTCAAACCTCAGGTAAATTTTCAAACCACATAAATTTTCGTTCGGTTTCATCAAACCCATCCTAATTTCGTCAAACCCATGCTAAATATGTCAAACCTCACATAAATTTTCAAACCTCACATAAATTTTCGTTCGGTTTCATCAAACCCATCCTAATTTCTTCAAACCCATGCTAAATTGCTCAAACCTCACATAAATTTTCAAACCACATAAATTTTCGTTCGGTTTCATCAAACCCATCCTAATTTCTTCAAACCCATGCTAACTTGCTCAAACCTCAGATAAATTTTCAAACCTCATAAATTTTCGTTCGGATTCATCAAACCCATCCTAATTTCATCAAACCCATCCTAATTTCTTCAAACCCATGCTAAATTGCTCAAACCTCACATAAATTTTCAAACCACATAAATTTTCGTTCGGTTTCATCAAACCCATCCTAATTTCATCAAACCCATCCTAATTTCTTCAAACCCATGCTAAATTGCTCAAACCTCAGGTAAATTTTCAAACCACATAAATTTTCGTTCGGTTTCATCAAACCCATCCTAATTTCGTCAAACCCATGCTAAATATGTCAAACCTCACATAAATTTTCGTTCGGTTTCATCAAACCCATCCTAATTTCTTCAAACCCATGCTAAATTGCTCAAACCTCACATAAATTTTCAAACCACATAAATTTTCGTTCGGTTTCATCAAACCCATCCTAATTTCATCAAACCCATCCTAATTTCTTCAAACCCATGCTAAATTGCTCAAACCTCAGGTAAATTTTCAAACCACAAATTTTCGTTCGGTTTCATCAAACCCATCCTAATTTCGTCAAACCCATGCTAAATATGTCAAACCTCACATAAATTTTCAAACCTCACATAAATTTTCGTTCGGTTTCATCAAACCCATCCTAATTTCTTCAAACCCATGCTAAATTGCTCAAACCTCACATAAATTTTCAAACCACATAAATTTTCGTTCGGTTTCATCAAACCCATCCTAATTTCATCAAACCCATCCTAATTTCTTCAAACCCATGCTAAATTGCTCAAACCTCAGGTAAATTTTCAAACCACATAAATTTTCGTTCGGTTTCATCAAACCCATCCTAATTTCGTCAAACCCATGCTAAATATGTCAAACCTCACATAAATTTTCGTTCGGTTTCATCAAACCCATCCTAATTTCTTCAAACCCATGCTAAATTGCTCAAACCTCACATAAATTTTCAAACCACATAAATTTTCGTTCGGTTTCATCAAACCCATCCTAATTTCATCAAACCCATCCTAATTTCTTCAAACCCATGCTAAATTGCTCAAACCTCAGGTAAATTTTCAAACCACATAAATTTTCGTTCGGTTTCATCAAACCCATCCTAATTTCGTCAAACCCATGCTAAATATGTCAAACCTCACATAAATTTTCAAACCTCACATAAATTTTCGTTCGGTTTCATCAAACCCATCCTAATTTCTTCAAACCCATGCTAAATTGCTCAAACCTCACATAAATTTTCAAACCACATAAATTTTCGTTCGGTTTCATCAAACCCATCCTAATTTCTTCAAACCCATGCTAATTTGCTCAAACCTCAGATAAATTTTCAAACCTCATAAATTTTCGTTCGGATTCATCAAACCCATCCTAATTTCATCAAACCCATCCTAATTTCTTCAAACCCATGCTAAATTGCTCAAACCTCAGGTAAATTTTCAAACCACATAAATTTTCGTTCGGTTTCATCAAACCCATCCTAATTTCGTCAAACCCATGCTAAATATGTCAAACCTCACATAAATTTTCAAACCACATAAATTTTCGTTCGGTTTCATCAAACCCATCCTAATTTCTTCAAACCCATGCTAATTTGCTCAAACCTCAGATAAATTTTCAAACCTCATAAATTTTCGTTCGGATTCATCAAACCCATCCTAATTTCGTCAAACCCATGCTAATTTTGTCAAACCTCACATAAATTTTCAAACCTCACATAAATTTTCGTTCGGTTTCATCAAACCCATCCTAATTTCTTCAAACCCATGCTAAATTGCTCAAACCTCACATAAATTTTCAAACCACATAAATTTTCGTTCGGTTTCATCAAACCCATCCTAATTTCATCAAACCCATCCTAATTTCTTCAAACCCATGCTAAATTGCTCAAACCTCAGGTAAATTTTCAAACCACATAAATTTTCGTTCGGTTTCATCAAACCCATCCTAATTTCGTCAAACCCATGCTAAATATGTCAAACCTCACATAAATTTTCAAACCTCACATAAATTTTCGTTCGGTTTCATCAAACCCATCCTAATTTCTTCAAACCCATGCTAAATTGCTCAAACCTCACATAAATTTTCAAACCACATAAATTTTCGTTCGGTTTCATCAAACCCATCCCAATTTCTTCAAACCCATGCTAATTTGCTCAAACCTCAGATAAATTTTCAAACCTCATAAATTTTCGTTCGGATTCATCAAACCCATCCTAATTTCATCAAACCCATCCTAATTTCTTCAAACCCATGCTAAATTGCTCAAACCTCACATAAATTTTCAAACCACATAAATTTTCGCTCGGTTTCATCAAACCCATCCTAATTTCATCAAACCCATCCTAATTTCTTCAAACCCATGCTAAATTGCTCAAACCTCAGGTAAATTTTCAAACCACATAAATTTTCGTTCGGTTTCATCAAACCCATCCTAATTTCGTCAAACCCATGCTAAATATGTCAAACCTCACATAAATTTTCAAACCTCACATAAATTTTCGTTCGGTTTCATCAAACCCATCCTAATTTCTTCAAACCCATGCTAAATTGCTCAAACCTCACATAAATTTTCAAACCACATAAATTTTCGTTCGGTTTCATCAAACCCATCCTAATTTCTTCAAACCCATGCTAATTTGCTCAAACCTCAGATAAATTTTCAAACCTCATAAATTTTCGTTCGGATTCATCAAACCCATCCTAATTTCATCAAACCCATCCTAATTTCTTCAAACCCATGCTAAATTGCTCAAACCTCAGGTAAATTTTCAAACCACATAAATTTTCGTTCGGTTTCATCAAACCAATCCTAATTTCGTCAAACCCATGCTAAATATGTCAAACCTCACATAAATTTTCAAACCACATAAATTTTCGTTCGGTTTCATCAAACCCATCCTAATTACTTCAAACCCATGCTAATTTGCTCAAACCTCAGATAAATTTTCAAACCTCATAAATTTTCGTTCGGATTCATCAAACCCATCCTAATTTCGTCAAACCCATGCTAATTTTGTCAAACCTCACATAAATTTTCAAACCTCACATAAATTTTCGTTCGGTTTCATCAAACCCATCCTAATTTCTTCAAACCCATGCTAATTTGCTCAAACCTCAGATAAATTTTCAAACCTCATAAATTTTCGTTCGGATTCATCAAACCCATCCTAATTTCATCAAACCCATCCTAATTTCTTCAAACCCATGCTAAATTGCTCAAACCTCACATAAATTTTCAAACCACATAAATTTTCGTTCGGTTTCATCAAACCCATCCTAATTTCATCAAACCCATCCTAATTTCTTCAAACCCATGCTAAATTGCTCAAACCTCAGGTAAATTTTCAAACCACATAAATTTTCGTTCGGTTTCATCAAACCCATCCTAATTTCGTCAAACCCATGCTAAATATGTCAAACCTCACATAAATTTTCGTTCGGTTTCATCAAACCCATCCTAATTTCTTCAAACCCATGCTAAATTGCTCAAACCTCACATAAATTTTCAAACCACATAAATTTTCGTTCGGTTTCATCAAACCCATCCTAATTTCATCAAACTTATCCTAATTTCTTCAAACCCATGCTAAATTGCTCAAACCTCAGGTAAATTTTCAAACCACATAAATTTTCGTTCGGTTTCATCAAACCCATCCTAATTTCGTCAAACCCATGCTAAATATGTCAAACCTCACATAAATTTTCAAACCTCACATAAATTTTCGTTCGGTTTCATCAAACCCATCCTAATTTCTTCAAACCCATGCTAAATTGCTCAAACCTCACATAAATTTTCAAACCACATAAATTTTCGTTCGGTTTCATCAAACCCATCCTAATTTCTTCAAACCCATGCTAATTTGCTCAAACCTCAGATAAATTTTCAAACCTCATAAATTTTCGTTCGGATTCATCAAACCCATCCTAATTTCATCAAACCCATCCTAATTTCTTCAAACCCATGCTAAATTGCTCAAACCTCACATAAATTTTCAAACCACATAAATTTTCGTTCGGTTTCATCAAACCCATCCTAATTTCATCAAACCCATCCTAATTTCTTCAAACCCATGCTAAATTGCTCAAACCTCAGGTAAATTTTCAAACCACATAAATTTTCGTTCGGTTTCATCAAACCCATCCTAATTTCGTCAAACCCATGCTAAATATGTCAAACCTCACATAAATTTTCAAACCTCACATAAATTTTCGTTCGGTTTCATCAAACCCATCCTAATTTCTTCAAACCCATGCTAAATTGCTCAAACCTCACATAAATTTTCAAACCACATAAATTTTCGTTCGGTTTCATCAAACCCATCCTAATTTCTTCAAACCCATGCTAATTTGCTCAAACCTCAGATAAATTTTCAAACCTCATAAATTTTCGTTCGGATTCATCAAACCCATCCTAATTTCATCAAACCCATCCTAATTTCTTCAAACCCATGCTAAATTGCTCAAACCTCAGGTAAATTTTCAAACCACATAAATTTTCGTTCGGTTTCATCAAACCCATCCTAATTTCGTCAAACCCATGCTAAATATGTCAAACCTCACATAAATTTTCAAACCACATAAATTTTCGTTCGGTTTCATCAAACCCATCCTAATTTCTTCAAACCCATGCTAATTTGCTCAAACCTCAGATAAATTTTCAAACCTCATAAATTTTCGTTCGGATTCATCAAACCCATCCTAATTTCGTCAAACCCATGCTAATTTTGTCAAACCTCACATAAATTTTCAAACCTCACATAAATTTTCGTTCGGTTTCATCAAACCCATCCTAATTTCTTCAAACCCATGCTAAATTGCTCAAACCTCACATAAATTTTCAAACCACATAAATTTTCGTTCGGTTTCATCAAACCCATCCTAATTTCATCAAACCCATCCTAATTTCTTCAAACCCATGCTAAATTGCTCAAACCTCAGGTAAATTTTCAAACCACATAAATTTTCGTTCGGTTTCATCAAACCCATCCTAATTTCGTCAAACCCATGCTAAATATGTCAAACCTCACATAAATTTTCAAACCTCACATAAATTTTCGTTCGGTTTCATCAAACCCATCCTAATTTCTTCAAACCCATGCTAAATTGCTCAAACCTCACATAAATTTTCAAACCACATAAATTTTCGTTTGGTTTCATCAAACCCATCCTAATTTCTTCAAACCCATGCTAATTTGCTCAAACCTCAGATAAATTTTCAAACCTCATAAAATTTCGTTCGGATTCATCAAACCCATCCTAATTTCATCAAACCCATCCTAATTTCTTCAAACCCATGCTAAATTGCTCAAACCTCAGGTAAATTTTCAAACCACATAAATTTTCGTTCGGTTTCATCAAACCCATCCTAATTTCGTCAAACCCATGCTAAATATGTCAAACCTCATATAAATTTTCAAACCACATAAATTTTCGTTCGGTTTCATCAAACCCATCCTAATTTCTTCAAACCCATGCTAATTTGCTCAAACCTCAGATAAATTTTCAAACCTCATAAATTTTCGTTCGGATTCATCAAACCCATCCTAATTTCGTCAAACCCATGCTAATTTTGTCAAACCTCACATAAATTTTCAAACCTCACATAAATTTTCGTTCGGTTTCATCAAACCCATCCTAATTTCTTCAAACCCATGCTAAATTGCTCAAACCTCACATAAATTTTCAAACCACATAAATTTTCGTTCGGTTTCATCAAACCCATCCTAATTTCATCAAACCCATCCTAATTTCTTCAAACCCATGCTAAATTGCTCAAACCTCAGGTAAATTTTCAAACCACATAAATTTTCGTTCGGTTTCATCAAACCCATCCTAATTTCGTCAAACCCATGCTAAATATGTCAAACCTCACATAAATTTTCAAACCTCACATAAATTTTCGTTCGGTTTCATCAAACCCATCCTAATTTCTTCAAACCCATGCTAAATTGCTCAAACCTCACATAAATTTTCAAACCACATAAATTTTCGTTCGGTTTCATCAAACCCATCCTAATTTCTTCAAACCCATGCTAATTTGCTCAAACCTCAGATAAATTTTCAAACCTCATAAATTTTCGTTCGGATTCATCAAACCCATCCTAATTTCATCAAACCCATCCTAATTTCTTCAAACCCATGCTAAATTGCTCAAACCTCACATACATTTTCAAACCACATAAATTTTCGTTCGGTTTCATCAAACCCATCCTAATTTCATCAAACCCATCCTAATTTCTTCAAACCCATGCTAAATTGCTCAAACCTCAGGTAAATTTTCAAACCACATAAATTTTCGTTCGGTTTCATCAAACCCATCCTAATTTCGTCAAACCCATGCTAAATATGTCAAACCTCACATAAATTTTCAAACCTCACATAAATTTTCGTTCGGTTTCATCAAACCCATCCTAATTTCTTCAAACCCATGCTAAATTGCTCAAACCTCACATAAATTTTCAAACCACATAAATTTTCGTTCGGTTTCATCAAACCCATCCTAATTTCTTCAAACCCATGCTAATTTGCTCAAACCTCAGATAAATTTTCAAACCTCATAAATTTTCGTTCGGATTCATCAAACCCATCCTAATTTCATCAAACCCATCCTAATTTCTTCAAACCCATGCTAAATTGCTCAAACCTCAGGTAAATTTTCAAACCACATAAATTTTCGTTCGGTTTCATCAAACCCATCCTAATTTCGTCAAACCCATGCTAAATATGTCAAACCTCACATAAATTTTCAAACCACATAAATTTTCGTTCGGTTTCATCAAACCCATCCTAATTTCGTCAAACCCATGCTAAATATGTCAAACCTCACATAAATTTTCAAACCACATAAATTTTCGTTCGGTTTCATCAAACCCATCCTAATTTCTTCAAACCCATGCTAATTTGCTCAAACCTCAGATACATTTTCAAACCTCATAAATTTTCGTTCGGATTCATCAAACCCATCCTAATTTCGTCAAACCCATGCTAATTTTGTCAAACCTCACATAAATTTTCAAACCTCACATAAATTTTCGTTCGGTTTCATCAAACCCATCCTAATTTCTTCAAACCCATGCTAAATTGCTCAAACCTCACATAAATTTTCAAACCACATAAATTTTCGTTCGGTTTCATCAAACCCATCCTAATTTCATCAAACCCATCCTAATTTCGTCAAACCCATGCTAAATATGTCAAACCTCACATAAATTTTCAAACCTCACATAAATTTTCGTTCGGTTTCATCAAACCCATCCTAATTTCAACAAACCCATGCTAAATTGCTCAAACCTCACATAAATTTTCAAACCACATAAATTTTCGTTCGGTTTCATCAAACCCATCCTAATTTCTTCAAACCCATGCTAATTTGCTCAAACCTCAGATAAATTTTCAAACCTCATAAATTTTCGTTCGGATTCATCAAACCCATCCTAATTTCATCAAACCCATCCTAATTTCTTCAAACCCATGCTAAATTGCTCAAACCTCAGGTAAATTTTCAAACCACATAAATTTTCGTTCGGTTTCATCAAACCCATCCTAATTTCGTCAAACCCATGCTAAATATGTCAAACCTCACATAAATTTTCAAACCACATAAATTTTCGTTCGGTTTCATCAAACCCATCCTAATTTCTTCAAACCCATGCTAATTTGCTCAAACCTCAGATAAATTTTCAAACCTCATAAATTTTCGTTCGGATTCATCAAACCCATCCTAATTTCGTCAAACCCATGCTAATTTTGTCAAACCTCACATAAATTTTCAAACCTCACATAAATTTTCGTTCGGTTTCATCAAACCCATCCTAATTTCTTCAAACCCATGCTAAATTGCTCAAACCTCACATAAATTTTCAAACCACATAAATTTTCGTTCGGTTTCATCAAACCCATCCTAATTTCATCAAACCCATCCTAATTTCTTCAAACCCATGCTAAATTGCTCAAACCTCAGGTAAATTTTCAAACCACATAAATTTTCGTTCGGTTTCATCAAACCCATCCTAATTTCGTCAAACCCATGCTAAATATGTCAAACCTCACATAAATTTTCAAACCTCACATAAATTTTGGTTCGGTTTCATCAAACCCATCCTAATTTCTTCAAACCCATGCTAAATTGCTCAAACCTCACATAAATTTTCAAACCACATAAATTTTCGTTCGGTTTCATCAAACCCATCCTAATTTCTTCAAACCCATGCTAATTTGCTCAAACCTCAGATAAATTTTCTAACCTCATAAATTTTCGTTCGGTTTCATCAAACCCATCCTAATTTCTTCAAACCCATGCTAATTTGCTCAAACCTCAGATAAATTTTCAAACCTCATAAATTTTCGTTCGGATTCATCAAACCCATCCTAATTTCATCAAACCCATCCTAATTTCTTCAAACCCATGCTAAATTGCTCAAACCTCACATACATTTTCAAACCACATAAATTTTCGTTCGGTTTCATCAAACCCATCCTAATTTCATCAAACCCATCCTAATTTCTTCAAACCCATGCTAAATTGCTCAAACCTCAGGTAAATTTTCAAACCACATAAATTTTCGTTCGGTTTCATCAAACCCATCCTAATTTCGTCAAACCCATGCTAAATATGTCAAACCTCACATAAATTTTCAAACCTCACATAAATTTTCGTTCGGTTTCATCAAACCCATCCTAATTTCTTCAAACCCATGCTAAATTGCTCAAACCTCACATAAATTTTCAAACCACATAAATTTTCGTTCGGTTTCATCAAACCCATCCTAATTTCTTCAAACCCATGCTAATTTGCTCAAACCTCAGATAAATTTTCAAACCTCATAAATTTTCGTTCGGATTCATCAAACCCATCCTAATTTCATCAAACCCATCCTAATTTCTTCAAACCCATGCTAAATTGCTCAAACCTCAGGTAAATTTTCAAACCACATAAATTTTCGTTCGGTTTCATCAAACCCATCCTAATTTCGTCAAACCCATGCTAAATATGTGAAACCTCACATAAATTTTCAAACCACATAAATTTTCGTTCGGTTTCATCAAACCCATCCTAATTTCGTCAAACCCATGCTAAATATGTCAAACCTCACATAAATTTTCAAACCACATAAATTTTCGTTCGGTTTCATCAAACCCATCCTAATTTCTTCAAACCCATGCTAATTTGCTCAAACCTCAGATACATTTTCAAACCTCATAAATTTTCGTTCGGATTCATCAAACCCATCCTAATTTCGTCAAACCCATGCTAATTTTGTCAAACCTCACATAAATTTTCAAACCTCACATAAATTTTCGTTCGGTTTCATCAAACCCATCCTAATTTCTTCAAACCCATGCTAAATTGCTCAAACCTCACATAAATTTTCAAACCACATAAATTTTCGTTCGGTTTCATCAAACCCATCCTAATTTCATCAAACCCATCCTAATTTCTTCAAACCCATGCTAAATTGCTCAAACCTCAGGTAAATTTTCAAACCACATAAATTTTCGTTCGGTTTCATCAAACCCATCCTAATTTCGTCAAACCCATGCTAAATATGTCAAACCTCACATAAATTTTCAAACCTCACATAAATTTTCGTTCGGTTTCATCAAACCCATCCTAATTTCTTCAAACCCATGCTAAATTGCTCAAACCTCATAAATTTTCAAACCACATAAATTTTCGTTCGGTTTCATCAAACCCATCCTAATTTCTTCAAACCCATGCTAATTTGCTCAAACCTCAGATAAATTTTCAAACCTCATAAATTTTCGTTCGGATTCATCAAACCCATCCTAATTTCATCAAACCCATCCTAATTTCTTCAAACCCATGCTAAATTGCTCAAACCTCAGGTAAATTTTCAAACCACATAAATTTTCGTTCGGTTTCATCAAACCGATCCTAATTTCGTCAAACCCATGCTAAATATGTCAAACCTCACATAAATTTTCAAACCACATAAATTTTCGTTCGGTTTCATCAAACCCATCCTAATTTCTTCAAACCCATGCTAATTTGCTCAAACCTCAGATAAATTTTCAAACCTCATAAATTTTCGTTCGGATTCATCAAACCCATCCTAATTTCGTCAAACCCATGCTAATTTTGTCAAACCTCACATAAATTTTCAAACCTCACATAAATTTTCGTTCGGTTTCATCAAACCCATCCTAATTTCTTCAAACCCATGCTAAATTGCTCAAACCTCACATAAATTTTCAAACCACATAAATTTTCGTTCGGTTTCATCAAACCCATCCTAATTTCATCAAACCCATCCTAATTTCTTCAAACCCATGCTAAATTGCTCAAACCTCAGGTAAATTTTCAAACCACATAAATTTTCGTTCGGTTTCATCAAACCCATCCTAATTTCGTCAAACCCATGCTAAATATGTCAAACCTCACATAAATTTTCAAACCTCACATAAATTTTGGTTCGGTTTCATCAAACCCATCCTAATTTCTTCAAACCCATGCTAAATTGCTCAAACCTCACATAAATTTTCAAACCACATAAATTTTCGTTCGGTTTCATCAAACCCATCCTAATTTCTTCAAACCCATGCTAATTTGCTCAAACCTCAGATAAATTTTCAAACCTCATAAATTTTCGTTCGGTTTCATCAAACCCATCCTAATTTCTTCAAACCCATGCTAATTTGCTCAAACCTCAGATAAATTTTCAAACCTCATAAATTTTCGTTCGGATTCATCAAACCCATCCTAATTTCATCAAACCCATCCTAATTTCTTCAAACCCATGCTAAATTGCTCAAACCTCACATACATTTTCAAACCACATAAATTTTCGTTCGGTTTCATCAAACCCATCCTAATTTCATCAAACCCATCCTAATTTCTTCAAACCCATGCTAAATTGCTCAAACCTCAGGTAAATTTTCAAACCACATAAATTTTCGTTCGGTTTCATCAAACCCATCCTAATTTCGTCAAACCCATGCTAAATATGTCAAACCTCACATAAATTTTCAAACCTCACATAAATTTTCGTTCGGTTTCATCAAACCCATCCTAATTTCTTCAAACCCATGCTAAATTGCTCAAACCTCACATAAATTTTCAAACCACATAAATTTTCGTTCGGTTTCATCAAACCCATCCTAATTTCTTCAAACCCATGCTAATTTGCTCAAACCTCAGATAAATTTTCAAACCTCATAAATTTTCGTTCGGATTCATCAAACCCATCCTAATTTCATCAAACCCATCCTAATTTCTTCAAACCCATGCTAAATTGCTCAAACCTCAGGTAAATTTTCAAACCACATAAATTTTCGTTCGGTTTCATCAAACCCATCCTAATTTCGTCAAACCCATGCTAAATATGTCAAACCTCACATAAATTTTCAAACCACATAAATTTTCGTTCGGTTTCATCAAACCCATCCTAATTTCGTCAAACCCATGCTAAATATGTCAAACCTCACATAAATTTTCAAACCACATAAATTTTCGTTCGGTTTCATCAAACCCATCCTAATTTCTTCAAACCCATGCTAATTTGCTCAAACCTCAGATACATTTTCAAACCTCATAAATTTTCGTTCGGATTCATCAAACCCATCCTAATTTCGTCAAACCCATGCTAATTTTGTCAAACCTCACATAAATTTTCAAACCTCACATAAATTTTCGTTCGGTTTCATCAAACCCATCCTAATTTCTTCAAACCCATGCTAAATTGCTCAAACCTCACATAAATTTTCAAACCACATAAATTTTCGTTCGGTTTCATCAAACCCATCCTAATTTCATCAAACCCATCCCAATTTCTTCAAACCCATGCTAAATTGCTCAAACCTCAGGTAAATTTTCAAACCACATAAATTTTCGTTCGGTTTCATCAAACCCATCCTAATTTCGTCAAACCCATGCTAAATATGTCAAACCTCACATAAATTTTCAAACCTCACATAAATTTTCGTTCGGTTTCATCAAACCCATCCTAATTTCTTCAAACCCATGCTAAATTGCTCAAACCTCACATAAATTTTCAAACCACATAAATTTTCGTTCGGTTTCATCAAACCCATCCTAATTTCTTCAAACCCATGCTAATTTGCTCAAACCTCAGATAAATTTTCAAACCTCATAAATTTTCGTTCGGATTCATCAAACCCATCCTAATTTCATCAAACCCATCCTAATTTCTTCAAACCCATGCTAAATTGCTCAAACCTCAGGTAAATTTTCAAACCACATAAATTTTCGTTCGGTTTCATCAAACCCATCCTAATTTCGTCAAACCCATGCTAAATATGTCAAACCTCACATAAATTTTCAAACCACATAAATTTTCGTTCGGTTTCATCAAACCCATCCTAATTTCTTCAAACCCATGCTAATTTGCTCAAACCTCAGATAAATTTTCAAACCTCATAAATTTTCGTTCGGATTCATCAAACCCATCCTAATTTCGTCAAACCCATGCTAATTTTGTCAAACCTCACATAAATTTTCAAACCTCACATAAATTTTCGTTCGGTTTCATCAAACCCATCCTAATTTCTTCAAACCCATGCTAAATTGCTCAAACCTCACATAAATTTTCAAACCACATAAATTTTCGTTCGGTTTCATCAAACCCATCCTAATTTCTTCAAACCCATGCTAAATTGCTCAAACCTCAGGTAAATTTTCAAACCACATAAATTTTCGTTCGGTTTCATCAAACCCATCCTAATTTCGTCAAACCCATGCTAAATATGTCAAACCTCACATAAATTTTCAAACCTCACATAAATTTTGGTTCGGTTTCATCAAACCCATCCTAATTTCTTCAAACCCATGCTAAATTGCTCAAACCTCACATAAATTTTCAAACCACATAAATTTTCGTTCGGTTTCATCAAACCCATCCTAATTTCTTCAAACCCATGCTAATTTGCTCAAACCTCAGATAAATTTTCAAACCTCATAAATTTTCGTTCGGTTTCATCAAACCCATCCTAATTTCTTCAAACCCATGCTAATTTGCTCAAACCTCAGATAAATTTTCAAACCTCATAAATTTTCGTTCGGATTCATCAAACCCATCCTAATTTCATCAAACCCATCCTAATTTCTTCAAACCCATGCTAAATTGCTCAAACCTCACATACATTTTCAAACCACATAAATTTTCGTTCGGTTTCATCAAACCCATCCTAATTTCATCAAACCCATCCTAATTTCTTCAAACCCATGCTAAATTGCTCAAACCTCAGGTAAATTTTCAAACCACATAAATTTTCGTTCGGTTTCATCAAACCCATCCTAATTTCGTCAAACCCATGCTAAATATGTCAAACCTCACATAAATTTTCAAACCTCACATAAATTTTCGTTCGGTTTCATCAAACCCATCCTAATTTCTTCAAACCCATGCTAAATTGCTCAAACCTCACATAAATTTTCAAACCACATAAATTTTCGTTCGGTTTCATCAAACCCATCCTAATTTCATCAAACCCATCCTAATTTCTTCAAACCCATGCTAAATTGCTCAAACCTCAGGTAAATTTTCAAACCACATAAATTTTCGTTCGGTTTCATCAAACCCATCCTAATTTCGTCAAACCCATGCTAAATATGTCAAACCTCACATAAATTTTCAAACCACATAAATTTTCGTTCGGTTTCATCAAACCCATCCTAATTTCGTCAAACCCATGCTAAATATGTCAAACCTCACATAAATTTTCAAACCACATAAATTTTCGTTCGGTTTCATCAAACCCATCCTAATTTCTTCAAACCCATGCTAATTTGCTCAAACCTCAGATACATTTTCAAACCTCATAAATTTTCGTTCGGATTCATCAAACCCATCCTAATTTCGTCAAACCCATGCTAATTTTGTCAAACCTCACATAAATTTTCAAACCTCACATAAATTTTCGTTCGGTTTCATCAAACCCATCCTAATTTCTTCAAACCCATGCTAAATTGCTCAAACCTCACATAAATTTTCAAACCACATAAATTTTCGTTCGGTTTCATCAAACCCATCCTAATTTCATCAAACCCATCCCAATTTCTTCAAACCCATGCTAAATTGCTCAAACCTCAGGTAAATTTTCAAACCACATAAATTTTCGTTCGGTTTCATCAAACCCATCCTAATTTCGTCAAACCCATGCTAAATATGTCAAACCTCACATAAATTTTCAAACCTCACATAAATTTTCGTTCGGTTTCATCAAACCCATCCTAATTTCTTCAAACCCATGCTAAATTGCTCAAACCTCACATAAATTTTCAAACCACATAAATTTTCGTTCGGTTTCATCAAACCCATCCTAATTTCTTCAAACCCATGCTAATTTGCTCAAACCTCAGATAAATTTTCAAACCTCATAAATTTTCGTTCGGATTCATCAAACCCATCCTAATTTCATCAAACCCATCCTAATTTCTTCAAACCCATGCTAAATTGCTCAAACCTCACATACATTTTCAAACCACATAAATTTTCGTTCGGTTTCATCAAACCCATCCTAATTTCATCAAACCCATCCTAATTTCTTCAAACCCATGCTAAATTGCTCAAACCTCAGGTAAATTTTCAAACCACATAAATTTTCGTTCGGTTTCATCAAACCCATCCTAATTTCGTCAAACCCATGCTAAATATGTCAAACCTCACATAAATTTTCAAACCTCACATAAATTTTCGTTCGGTTTCATCAAACCCATCCTAATTTCTTCAAACCCATGCTAAATTGCTCAAACCTCACATAAATTTTCAAACCACATAAATTTTCGTTCGGTTTCATCAAACCCATCCTAATTTCTTCAAACCCATGCTAATTTGCTCAAACCTCAGATAAATTTTCAAACCTCATAAATTTTCGTTCGGATTCATCAAACCCATCCTAATTTCATCAAACCCATCCTAATTTCTTCAAACCCATGCTAAATTGCTCAAACCTCAGGTAAATTTTCAAACCACATAAATTTTCGTTCGGTTTCATCAAACCCATCCTAATTTCGTCAAACCCATGCTAAATATGTCAAACCTCACATAAATTTTCAAACCACATAAATTTTCGTTCGGTTTCATCAAACCCATCCTAATTTCGTCAAACCCATGCTAAATATGTCAAACCTCACATAAATTTTCAAACCACATAAATTTTCGTTCGGTTTCATCAAACCCATCCTAATTTCTTCAAACCCATGCTAATTTGCTCAAACCTCAGATACATTTTCAAACCTCATAAATTTTCGTTCGGATTCATCAAACCCATCCTAATTTCGTCAAACCCATGCTAATTTTGTCAAACCTCACATAAATTTTCAAACCTCACATAAATTTTCGTTCGGTTTCATCAAACCCATCCTAATTTCTTCAAACCCATGCTAAATTGCTCAAACCTCACATAAATTTTCAAACCACATAAATTTTCGTTCGGTTTCATCAAACCCATCCTAATTTCATCAAACCCATCCTAATTTCTTCAAACCCATGCTAAATTGCTCAAACCTCAGGTAAATTTTCAAACCACATAAATTTTCGTTCGGTTTCATCAAACCCATCCTAATTTCGTCAAACCCATGCTAAATATGTCAAACCTCACATAAATTTTCAAACCTCACATAAATTTTCGTTCGGTTTCATCAAACCCATCCTAATTTCTTCAAACCCATGCTAAATTGCTCAAACCTCACATAAATTTTCAAACCACATAAATTTTCGTTCGGTTTCATCAAACCCATCCTAATTTCTTCAAACCCATGCTAATTTGCTCAAACCTCAGATAAATTTTCAAACCTCATAAATTTTCGTTCGGATTCATCAAACCCATCCTAATTTCATCAAACCCATCCTAATTTCTTCAAACCCATGCTAAATTGCTCAAACCTCAGGTAAATTTTCAAACCACATAAATCTTCGTTCGGTTTCATCAAACCCATCCTAATTTCGTCAAACCCATGCTAAATATGTCAAACCTCACATAAATTTTCAAACCACATAAATTTTCGTTCGGTTTCATCAAACCCATCCTAATTTCTTCAAACCCATGCTAATTTGCTCAAACCTCAGATAAATTTTCAAACCTCATAAATTTTCGTTCGGATTCATCAAACCCATCCTAATTTCGTCAAACCCATGCTAATTTTGTCAAACCTCACATAAATTTTCAAACCTCACATAAATTTTCGTTCGGTTTCATCAAACCCATCCTAATTTCTTCAAACCCATGCTAAATTGCTCAAACCTCACATAAATTTTCAAACCACATAAATTTTCGTTCGGTTTCATCAAACCCATCCTAATTTCATCAAACCCATCCTAATTTCTTCAAACCCATGCTAAATTGCTCAAACCTCAGGTAAATTTTCAAACCACATAAATTTTCGTTCGGTTTCATCAAACCCATCCTAATTTCGTCAAACCCATGCTAAATATGTCAAACCTCACATAAATTTTCAAACCTCACATAAATTTTGGTTCGGTTTCATCAAACCCATCCTAATTTCTTCAAACCCATGCTAAATTGCTCAAACCTCACATAAATTTTCAAACCACATAAATTTTCGTTCGGTTTCATCAAACCCATCCTAATTTCTTCAAACCCATGCTAATTTGCTCAAACCTCAGATAAATTTTCAAACCTCATAAATTTTCGTTCGGTTTCATCAAACCCATCCTAATTTCTTCAAACCCATGCTAATTTGCTCAAACCTCAGATAAATTTTCAAACCTCATAAATTTTCGTTCGGATTCATCAAACCCATCCTAATTTCATCAAACCCATCCTAATTTCTTCAAACCCATGCTAAATTGCTCAAACCTCACATACATTTTCAAACCACATAAATTTTCGTTCGGTTTCATCAAACCCATCCTAATTTCATCAAACCCATCCTAATTTCTTCAAACCCATGCTAAATTGCTCAAACCTCAGGTAAATTTTCAAACCACATAAATTTTCGTTCGGTTTCATCAAACCCATCCTAATTTCGTCAAACCCATGCTAAATATGTCAAACCTCACATAAATTTTCAAACCTCACATAAATTTTCGTTCGGTTTCATCAAACCCATCCTAATTTCTTCAAACCCATGCTAAATTGCTCAAACCTCACATAAATTTTCAAACCACATAAATTTTCGTTCGGTTTCATCAAACCCATCCTAATTTCTTCAAACCCATGCTAATTTGCTCAAACCTCAGATAAATTTTCAAACCTCATAAATTTTCGTTCGGATTCATCAAACCCATCCTAATTTCATCAAACCCATCCTAATTTCTTCAAACCCATGCTAAATTGCTCAAACCTCAGGTAAATTTTCAAACCACATAAATTTTCGTTCGGTTTCATCAAACCCATCCTAATTTCGTCAAACCCATGCTAAATATGTCAAACCTCACATAAATTTTCAAACCACATAAATTTTCGTTCGGTTTCATCAAACCCATCCTAATTTCGTCAAACCCATGCTAAATATGTCAAACCTCACATAAATTTTCAAACCACATAAATTTTCGTTCGGTTTCATCAAACCCATCCTAATTTCTTCAAACCCATGCTAATTTGCTCAAACCTCAGATACATTTTCAAACCTCATAAATTTTCGTTCGGATTCATCAAACCCATCCTAATTTCGTCAAACCCATGCTAATTTTGTCAAACCTCACATAAATTTTCAAACCTCACATAAATTTTCGTTCGGTTTCATCAAACCCATCCTAATTTCTTCAAACCCATGCTAAATTGCTCAAACATCACATAAATTTTCAAACCACATAAATTTTCGTTCGGTTTCATCAAACCCATCCTAATTTCATCAAACCCATCCTAATTTCTTCAAACCCATGCTAAATTGCTCAAACCTCAGGTAAATTTTCAAACCACATAAATTTTCGTTCGGTTTCATCAAACCCATCCTAATTTCGTCAAACCCATGCTAAATATGTCAAACCTCACATAAATTTTCAAACCTCACATAAATTTTCGTTCGGTTTCATCAAACCCATCCTAATTTCTTCAAACCCATGCTAAATTGCTCAAACCTCACATAAATTTTCAAACCACATAAATTTTCGTTCGGTTTCATCAAACCCATCCTAATTTCTTCAAACCCATGCTAATTTGCTCAAACCTCAGTTAAATTTTCAAACCTCATAAATTTTCGTTCGGATTCATCAAACCCATCCTAATTTCATCAAACCCATCCTAATTTCTTCAAACCCATGCTAAATTGCTCAAACCTCAGGTAAATTTTCAAACCACATAAATTTTCGTTCGGTTTCATCAAACCCATCCTAATTTCGTCAAACCCATGCTAAATATGTCAAACCTCACATAAATTTTCAAACCACATAAATTTTCGTTCGGTTTCATCAAACCCATCCTAATTTCTTCAAACCCATGCTAATTTGCTCAAACCTCAGATAAATTTTCAAACCTCATAAATTTTCGTTCGGATTCATCAAACCCATCCTAATTTCGTCAAACCCATGCTAATTTTGTCAAACCTCACATAAATTTTCAAACCTCACATAAATTTTCGTTCGGTTTCATCAAACCCATCCTAATTTCTTCAAACCCATGCTAAATTGCTCAAACCTCACATAAATTTTCAAACCACATAAATTTTCGTTCGGTTTCATCAAACCCATCCTAATTTCATCAAACCCATCCTAATTTCTTCAAACCCATGCTAAATTGCTCAAACCTCAGGTAAATTTTCAAACCACATAAATTTTCGTTCGGTTTCATCAAACCCATCCTAATTTCGTCAAACCCATGCTAAATATGTCAAACCTCACATAAATTTTCAAACCTCACATAAATTTTGGTTCGGTTTCATCAAACCCATCCTAATTTCTTCAAACCCATGCTAAATTGCTCAAACCTCACATAAATTTTCAAACCACATAAATTTTCGTTCGGTTTCATCAAACCCATCCTAATTTCTTCAAACCCATGCTAATTTGCTCAAACCTCAGATAAATTTTCAAACCTCATAAATTTTCGTTCGGTTTCATCAAACCCATCCTAATTTCTTCAAACCCATGCTAATTTGCTCAAACCTCAGATAAATTTTCAAACCTCATAAATTTTCGTTCGGATTCATCAAACCCATCCTAATTTCATCAAACCCATCCTAATTTCTTCAAACCCATGCTAAATTGCTCAAACCTCACATACATTTTCAAACCACATAAATTTTCGTTCGGTTTCATCAAACCCATCCTAATTTCATCAAACCCATCCTAATTTCTTCAAACCCATGCTAAATTGCTCAAACCTCAGGTAAATTTTCAAACCACATAAATTTTCGTTCGGTTTCATCAAACCCATCCTAATTTCGTCAAACCCTTGCTAAATATGTCAAACCTCACATAAATTTTCAAACCTCACATAAATTTTCGTTCGGTTTCATCAAACCCATCCTAATTTCTTCAAACCCATGCTAAATTGCTCAAACCTCACATAAATTTTCAAACCACATAAATTTTCGTTCGGTTTCATCAAACCCATCCTAATTTCTTCAAACCCATGCTAATTTGCTCAAACCTCAGATAAATTTTCAAACCTCATAAATTTTCGTTCGGATTCATCAAACCCATCCTAATTTCATCAAACCCATCCTAATTTCTTCAAACCCATGCTAAATTGCTCAAACCTCAGGTAAATTTTCAAACCACATAAATTTTCGTTCGGTTTCATCAAACCCATCCTAATTTCGTCAAACCCATGCTAAATATGTCAAACCTCACATAAATTTTCAAACCACATAAATTTTCGTTCGGTTTCATCAAACCCATCCTAATTTCGTCAAACCCATGCTAAATATGTCAAACCTCACATAAATTTTCAAACCACATAAATTTTCGTTCGGTTTCATCAAACCCATCCTAATTTCTTCAAACCCATGCTAATTTGCTCAAACCTCAGATACATTTTCAAACCTCATAAATTTTCGTTCGGATTCATCAAACCCATCCTAATTTCGTCAAACCCATGCTAATTTTGTCAAACCTCACATAAATTTTCAAACCTCACATAAATTTTCGTTCGGTTTCATCAAACCCATCCTAATTTCTTCAAATCCATGCTAAATTGCTCAAACCTCACATAAATTTTCAAACCACATAAATTTTCGTTCGGTTTCATCAAACCCATCCTAATTTCATCAAACCCATCCTAATTTCTTCAAACCCATGCTAAATTGCTCAAACCTCAGGTAAATTTTCAAACCACATAAATTTTCGTTCGGTTTCATCAAACCCATCCTAATTTCGTCAAACCCATGCTAAATATGTCAAACCTCACATAAATTTTCAAACCTCACATAAATTTTCGTTCGGTTTCATCAAACCCATCCTAATTTCTTCAAACCCATGCTAAATTGCTCAAACCTCACATAAATTTTCAAACCACATAAATTTTCGTTCGGTTTCATCAAACCCATCCTAATTTCTTCAAACCCATGCTAATTTGCTCAAACCTCAGATAAATTTTCAAACCTCATAAATTTTCGTTCGGATTCATCAAACCCATCCTAATTTCATCAAACCCATCCTAATTTCTTCAAACCCATGCTAAATTGCTCAAACCTCAGGTAAATTTTCAAACCACATAAATTTTCGTTCGGTTTCATCAAACCCATCCTAATTTCGTCAAACCCATGCTAAATATGTCAAACCTCACATAAATTTTCAAACCACATAAATTTTCGTTCGGTTTCATCAAACCCATCCTAATTTCTTCAAACCCATGCTAATTTGCTCAAACCTCAGATAAATTTTCAAACCTCATAAATTTTCGTTCGGATTCATCAAACCCATCCTAATTTCGTCAAACCCATGCTAATTTTGTCAAACCTCACATAAATTTTCAAACCTCACATAAATTTTCGTTCGGTTTCATCAAACCCATCCTAATTTCTTCAAACCCATGCTAAATTGCTCAAACCTCACATAAATTTTCAAACCACATAAATTTTCGTTCGGTTTCATCAAACCCATCCTAATTTCATCAAACCCATCCTAATTTCTTCAAACCCATGCTAAATTGCTCAAACCTCAGGTAAATTTTCAAACCACATAAATTTTCGTTCGGTTTCATCAAACCCATCCTAATTTCGTCAAACCCATGCTAAATATGTCAAACCTCACATAAATTTTCAAACCTCACATAAATTTTGGTTCGGTTTCATCAAACCCATCCTAATTTCTTCAAACCCATGCTAAATTGCTCAAACCTCACATAAATTTTCAAACCACATAAATTTTCGTTCGGTTTCATCAAACCCATCCTAATTTCTTCAAACCCATGCTAATTTGCTCAAACCTCAGATAAATTTTCAAACCTCATAAATTTTCGTTCGGTTTCATCAAACCCATCCTAATTTCTTCAAACCCATGCTAATTTGCTCAAACCTCAGATAAATTTTCAAACCTCATAAATTTTCGTTCGGATTCATCAAACCCATCCTAATTTCATCAAACCCATCCTAATTTCTTCAAACCCATGCTAAATTGCTCAAACCTCACATACATTTTCAAACCACATAAATTTTCGTTCGGTTTCATCAAACCCATCCTAATTTCATCAAACCCATCCTAATTTCTTCAAACCCATGCTAAATTGCTCAAACCTCAGGTAAATTTTCAAACCACATAAATTTTCGTTCGGTTTCATCAAACCCATCCTAATTTCGTCAAACCCATGCTAAATATGTCAAACCTCACATAAATTTTCAAACCTCACATAAATTTTCGTTCGGTTTCATCAAACCCATCCTAATTTCTTCAAACCCATGCTAAATTGCTCAAACCTCACATAAATTTTCAAACCACATAAATTTTCGTTCGGTTTCATCAAACCCATCCTAATTTCTTCAAACCCATGCTAATTTGCTCAAACCTCAGATAAATTTTCAAACCTCATAAATTTTCGTTCGGATTCATCAAACCCATCCTAATTTCATCAAACCCATCCTAATTTCTTCAAACCCATGCTAAATTGCTCAAACCTCAGGTAAATTTTCAAACCACATAAATTTTCGTTCGGTTTCATCAAACCCATCCTAATTTCGTCAAACCCATGCTAAATATGTCAAACCTCACATAAATTTTCAAACCACATAAATTTTCGTTCGGTTTCATCAAACCCATCCTAATTTCGTCAAACCCATGCTAAATATGTCAAACCTCACATAAATTTTCAAACCACATAAATTTTCGTTCGGTTTCATCAAACCCATCCTAATTTCTTCAAACCCATGCTAATTTGCTCAAACCTCAGATACATTTTCAAACCTCATAAATTTTCGTTCGGATTCATCAAACCCATCCTAATTTCGTCAAACCCATGCTAATTTTGTCAAACCTCACATAAATTTTCAAACCTCACATAAATTTTCGTTCGGTTTCATCAAACCCATCCTAATTTCTTCAAACCCATGCTAAATTGCTCAAACCTCACATAAATTTTCAAACCACATAAATTTTCGTTCGGTTTCATCAAACCCATCCTAATTTCATCAAACCCATCCTAATTTCTTCAAACCCATGCTAAATTGCTCAAACCTCAGGTAAATTTTCAAACCACATAAATTTTCGTTCGGTTTCATCAAACCCATCTTAATTTCGTCAAACCCATGCTAAATATGTCAAACCTCACATAAATTTTCAAACCTCACATAAATTTTCGTTCGGTTTCATCAAACCCATCCTAATTTCTTCAAACCCATGCTAAATTGCTCAAACCTCACATAAATTTTCAAACCACATAAATTTTCGTTCGGTTTCATCAAACCCATCCTAATTTCTTCAAACCCATGCTAATTTGCTCAAACCTCAGATAAATTTTCAAACCTCATAAATTTTCGTTCGGATTCATCAAACCCATCCTAATTTCATCAAACCCATCCTAATTTCTTCAAACCCATGCTAAATTGCTCAAACCTCAGGTAAATTTTCAAACCACATAAATTTTCGTTCGGTTTCATCAAACCCATCCTAATTTCGTCAAACCCATGCTAAATATGTCAAACCTCACATAAATTTTCAAACCACATAAATTTTCGTTCGGTTTCATCAAACCCATCCTAATTTCTTCAAACCCATGCTAATTTGCTCAAACCTCAGATAAATTTTCAAACCTCATAAATTTTCGTTCGGTTTCATCAAACCCATCCTAATTTCGTCAAACCCATGCTAATTTTGTCAAACCTCACATAAATTTTCAAACCTCACATAAATTTTCGTTCGGTTTCATCAAACCCATCCTAATTTCTTCAAACCCATGCTAAATTGCTCAAACCTCACATAAATTTTCAAACCACATAAATTTTCGTTCGGTTTCATCAAACCCATCCTAATTTCATCAAACCCATCCTAATTTCTTCAAACCCATGCTAAATTGCTCAAACCTCAGGTAAATTTTCAAACCACATAAATTTTCGTTCGGTTTCATCAAACCCATCCTAATTTCGTCAAACCCATGCTAAATATGTCAAACCTCACATAAATTTTCAAACCTCACATAAATTTTGGTTCGGTTTCATCAAACCCATCCTAATTTCTTCAAACCCATGCTAAATTGCTCAAACCTCACATAAATTTTCAAACCACATAAATTTTCGTTCGGTTTCATCAAACCCATCCTAATTTCTTCAAACCCATGCTAATTTGCTCAAACCTCAGATAAATTTTCAAACCTCATAAATTTTCGTTCGGTTTCATCAAACCCATCCTAATTTCTTCAAACCCATGCTAATTTGCTCAAACCTCAGATAAATTTTCAAACCTCATAAATTTTCGTTCGGATTCATCAAACCCATCCTAATTTCATCAAACCCATCCTAATTTCTTCAAACCCATGCTAAATTGCTCAAACCTCACATACATTTTCAAACCACATAAATTTTCGTTCGGTTTCATCAAACCCATCCTAATTTCATCAAACCCATCCTAATTTCTTCAAACCCATGCTAAATTGCTCAAACCTCAGGTAAATTTTCAAACCACATAAATTTTCGTTCGGTTTCATCAAACCCATCCTAATTTCGTCAAACCCATGCTAAATATGTCAAACCTCACATAAATTTTCAAACCTCACATAAATTTTCGTTCGGTTTCATCAAACCCATCCTAATTTCTTCAAACCCATGCTAAATTGCTCAAACCTCACATAAATTTTCAAACCACATAAATTTTCGTTCGGTTTCATCAAACCCATCCTAATTTCTTCAAACCCATGCTAATTTGCTCAAACCTCAGATAAATTTTCAAACCTCATAAATTTTCGTTCGGATTCATCAAACCCATCCTAATTTCATCAAACCCATCCTAATTTCTTCAAACCCATGCTAAATTGCTCAAACCTCAGGTAAATTTTCAAACCACATAAATTTTCGTTCGGTTTCATCAAACCCATCCTAATTTCGTCAAACCCATGCTAAATATGTCAAACCTCACATAAATTTTCAAACCACATAAATTTTCGTTCGGTTTCATCAAACCCATCCTAATTTCGTCAAACCCATGCTAAATATGTCAAACCTCACATAAATTTTCAAACCACATAAATTTTCGTTCGGTTTCATCAAACCCATCCTAATTTCTTCAAACCCATGCTAATTTGCTCAAACCTCAGATACATTTTCAAACCTCATAAATTTTCGTTCGGATTCATCAAACCCATCCTAATTTCGTCAAACCCATGCTAATTTTGTCAAACCTCACATAAATTTTCAAACCTCACATAAATTTTCGTTCGGTTTCATCAAACCCATCCTAATTTCTTCAAACCCATGCTAAATTGCTCAAACCTCACATAAATTTTTAAACCACATAAATTTTCGTTCGGTTTCATCAAACCCATCCTAATTTCATCAAACCCATCCTAATTTCTTCAAACCCATGCTAAATTGCTCAAACCTCAGGTAAATTTTCAAACCACATAAATTTTCGTTCGGTTTCATCAAACCCATCCTAATTTCGTCAAACCCATGCTAAATATGTCAAACCTCACATAAATTTTCAAACCTCACATAAATTTTCGTTCGGTTTCATCAAACCCATCCTAATTTCTTCAAACCCATGCTAAATTGCTCAAACCTCACATAAATTTTCAAACCACATAAATTTTCGTTCGGTTTCATCAAACCCATCCTAATTTCTTCAAACCCATGCTAATTTGCTCAAACCTCAGATAAATTTTCAAACCTCATAAATTTTCGTTCGGATTCATCAAACCCATCCTAATTTCATCAAACCCATCCTAATTTCTTCAAACCCATGCTAAATTGCTCAAACCTCAGGTAAATTTTCAAACCACATAAATTTTCGTTCGGTTTCATCAAACCCATCCTAATTTCGTCAAACCCATGCTAAATATGTCAAACCTCACATAAATTTTCAAACCACATAAATTTTCGTTCGGTTTCATCAAACCCATCCTAATTTCTTCAAACCCATGCTAATTTGCTCAAACCTCAGATAAATTTTCAAACCTCATAAATTTTCGTTCGGATTCATCAAACCCATCCTAATTTCGTCAAACCCATGCTAATTTTGTCAAACCTCACATAAATTTTCAAACCTCACATAAATTTTCGTTCGGTTTCATCAAACCCATCCTAATTTCTTCAAACCCATGCTAAATTGCTCAAACCTCACATAAATTTTCAAACCACATAAATTTTCGTTCGGTTTCATCAAACCCATCCTAATTTCATCAAACCCATCCTAATTTCTTCAAACCCATGCTAAATTGCTCAAACCTCAGGTAAATTTTCAAACCACATAAATTTTCGTTCGGTTTCATCAAACCCATCCTAATTTCGTCAAACCCATGCTAAATATGTCAAACCTCACATAAATTTTCAAACCTCACATAAATTTTGGTTCGGTTTCATCAAACCCATCCTAATTTCTTCAAACCCATGCTAAATTGCTCAAACCTCACATAAATTTTCAAACCACATAAATTTTCGTTCGGTTTCATCAAACCCATCCTAATTTCTTCAAACCCATGCTAATTTGCTCAAACCTCAGATAAATTTTCAAACCTCATAAATTTTCGTTCGGTTTCATCAAACCCATCCTAATTTCTTCAAACCCATGCTAATTTGCTCAAACCTCAGATAAATTTTCAAACCTCATAAATTTTCGTTCGGATTCATCAAACCCATCCTAATTTCATCAAACCCATCCTAATTTCTTCAAACCCATGCTAAATTGCTCAAACCTCACATACATTTTCAAACCACATAAATTTTCGTTCGGTTTCATCAAACCCATCCTAATTTCATCAAACCCATCCTAATTTCTTCAAACCCATGCTAAATTGCTCAAACCTCAGGTAAATTTTCAAACCACATAAATTTTCGTTCGGTTTCATCAAACCCATCCTAATTTCGTCAAACCCTTGCTAAATATGTCAAACCTCACATAAATTTTCAAACCTCACATAAATTTTCGTTCGGTTTCATCAAACCCATCCTAATTTCTTCAAACCCATGCTAAATTGCTCAAACCTCACATAAATTTTCAAACCACATAAATTTTCGTTCGGTTTCATCAAACCCATCCTAATTTCTTCAAACCCATGCTAATTTGCTCAAACCTCAGATAAATTTTCAAACCTCATAAATTTTCGTTCGGATTCATCAAACCCATCCTAATTTCATCAAACCCATCCTAATTTCTTCAAACCCATGCTAAATTGCTCAAACCTCAGGTAAATTTTCAAACCACATAAATTTTCGTTCGGTTTCATCAAACCCATCCTAATTTCGTCAAACCCATGCTAAATATGTCAAACCTCACATAAATTTTCAAACCACATAAATTTTCGTTCGGTTTCATCAAACCCATCCTAATTTCTTCAAACCCATGCTAATTTGCTCAAACCTCAGATACATTTTCAAACCTCATAAATTTTCGTTCGGATTCATCAAACCCATCCTAATTTCGTCAAACCCATGCTAATTTTGTCAAACCTCACATAAATTTTCAAACCTCACATAAATTTTCGTTCGGTTTCATCAAACCCATCCTAATTTCTTCAAACCCATGCTAAATTGCTCAAACCTCACATAAATTTTCAAACCACATAAATTTTCGTTCGGTTTCATCAAACCCATCCTAATTTCATCAAACCCATCCTAATTTCTTCAAACCCATGCTAAATTGCTCAAACCTCAGGTAAATTTTCAAACCACATAAATTTTCGTTCGGTTTCATCAAACCCATCCTAATTTCGTCAAACCCATGCTAAATATGTCAAACCTCACATAAATTTTCAAACCTCACATAAATTTTCGTTCGGTTTCATCAAACCCATCCTAATTTCTTCTAACCCATGCTAAATTGCTCAAACCTCACATAAATTTTCAAACCACATAAATTTTCGTTCGGTTTCATCAAACCCATCCTAATTTCTTCAAACCCATGCTAATTTGCTCAAACCTCAGATAAATTTTCAAACCTCATAAATTTTCGTTCGGATTCATCAAACCCATCCTAATTTCATCAAACCCATCCTAATTTCTTCAAACCCATGCTAAATTGCTCAAACCTCAGGTAAATTTTCAAACCACATAAATTTTCGTTCGGTTTCATCAAACCCATCCTAATTTCGTCAAACCCATGCTAAATATGTCAAACCTCACATAAATTTTCAAACCACATAAATTTTCGTTCGGTTTCATCAAACCCATCCTAATTTCTTCAAACCCATGCTAATTTGCTCAAACCTCAGATAAATTTTCAAACCTCATAAATTTTCGTTCGGATTCATCAAACCCATCCTAATTTCGTCAAACCCATGCTAATTTTGTCAAACCTCACATAAATTTTCAAACCTCACATAAATTTTCGTTCGGTTTCATCAAACCCATCCTAATTTCTTCAAACCCATGCTAAATTGCTCAAACCTCACATAAATTTTCAAACCACATAAATTTTCGTTCGGTTTCATCAAACCCATCCTAATTTCATCAAACCCATCCTAATTTCTTCAAACCCATGCTAAATTGCTCAAACCTCAGGTAAATTTTCAAACCACATAAATTTTCGTTCGGTTTCATCAAACCCATCCTAATTTCGTCAAACCCATGCTAAATATGTCAAACCTCACATAAATTTTCAAACCTCACATAAATTTTGGTTCGGTTTCATCAAACCCATCCTAATTTCTTCAAACCCATGCTAAATTGCTCAAACCTCACATAAATTTTCAAACCACATAAATTTTCGTTCGGTTTCATCAAACCCATCCTAATTTCTTCAAACCCATGCTAATTTGCTCAAACCTCAGATAAATTTTCAAACCTCATAAATTTTCGTTCGGTTTCATCAAACCCATCCTAATTTCTTCAAACCCATGCTAATTTGCTCAAACCTCAGATAAATTTTCAAACCTCATAAATTTTCGTTCGGATTCATCAAACCCATCCTAATTTCATCAAACCCATCCTAATTTCTTCAAACCCATGCTAAATTGCTCAAACCTCACATACATTTTCAAACCACATAAATTTTCGTTCGGTTTCATCAAACCCATCCTAATTTCATCAAACCCATCCTAATTTCTTCAAACCCATGCTAAATTGCTCAAACCTCAGGTAAATTTTCAAACCACATAAATTTTCGTTCGGTTTCATCAAACCCATCCTAATTTCGTCAAACCCATGCTAAATATGTCAAACCTCACATAAATTTTCAAACCTCACATAAATTTTCGTTCGGTTTCATCAAACCCATCCTAATTTCTTCAAACCCATGCTAAATTGCTCAAACCTCACATAAATTTTCAAACCACATAAATTTTCGTTCGGTTTCATCAAACCCATCCTAATTTCTTCAAACCCATGCTAATTTGCTCAAACCTCAGATAAATTTTCAAACCTCATAAATTTTCGTTCGGATTCATCAAACCCATCCTAATTTCATCAAACCCATCCTAATTTCTTCAAACCCATGCTAAATTGCTCAAACCTCAGGTAAATTTTCAAACCACATAAATTTTCGTTCGGTTTCATCAAACCCATCCTAATTTCGTCAAACCCATGCTAAATATGTCAAACCTCACATAAATTTTCAAACCACATAAATTTTCGTTCGGTTTCATCAAACCCATCCTAATTTCGTCAAACCCATGCTAAATATGTCAAACCTCACATAAATTTTCAAACCACATAAATTTTCGTTCGGTTTCATCAAACCCATCCTAATTTCTTCAAACCCATGCTAATTTGCTCAAACCTCAGATACATTTTCAAACCTCATAAATTTTCGTTCGGATTCATCAAACCCATCCTAATTTCGTCAAACCCATGCTAATTTTGTCAAACCTCACATAAATTTTCAAACCTCACATAAATTTTCGTTCGGTTTCATCAAACCCATCCTAATTTCTTCAAACCCATGCTAAATTGCTCAAACCTCACATAAATTTTCAAACCACATAAATTTTCGTTCGGTTTCATCAAACCCATCCTAATTTCATCAAACCCATCCTAATTTCTTCAAACCCATGCTAAATTGCTCAAACCTCAGGTAAATTTTCAAACCACATAAATTTTCGTTCGGTTTCATCAAACCCATCTTAATTTCGTCAAACCCATGCTAAATATGTCAAACCTCACATAAATTTTCAAACCTCACATAAATTTTCGTTCGGTTTCATCAAACCCATCCTAATTTCTTCAAACCCATGCTAAATTGCTCAAACCTCACATAAATTTTCAAACCACATAAATTTTCGTTCGGTTTCATCAAACCCATCCTAATTTCTTCAAACCCATGCTAATTTGCTCAAACCTCAGATAAATTTTCAAACCTCATAAATTTTCGTTCGGATTCATCAAACCCATCCTAATTTCATCAAACCCATCCTAATTTCTTCAAACCCATGCTAAATTGCTCAAACCTCAGGTAAATTTTCAAACCACATAAATTTTCGTTCGGTTTCATCAAACCCATCCTAATTTCGTCAAACCCATGCTAAATATGTCAAACCTCACATAAATTTTCAAACCACATAAATTTTCGTTCGGTTTCATCAAACCCATCCTAATTTCTTCAAACCCATGCTAATTTGCTCAAACCTCAGATAAATTTTCAAACCTCATAAATTTTCGTTCGGTTTCATCAAACCCATCCTAATTTCGTCAAACCCATGCTAATTTTGTCAAACCTCACATAAATTTTCAAACCTCACATAAATTTTCGTTCGGTTTCATCAAACCCATCCTAATTTCTTCAAACCCATGCTAAATTGCTCAAACCTCACATAAATTTTCAAACCACATAAATTTTCGTTCGGTTTCATCAAACCCATCCTAATTTCATCAAACCCATCCTAATTTCTTCAAACCCATGCTAAATTGCTCAAACCTCAGGTAAATTTTCAAACCACATAAATTTTCGTTCGGTTTCATCAAACCCATCCTAATTTCGTCAAACCCATGCTAAATATGTCAAACCTCACATAAATTTTCAAACCTCACATAAATTTTGGTTCGGTTTCATCAAACCCATCCTAATTTCTTCAAACCCATGCTAAATTGCTCAAACCTCACATAAATTTTCAAACCACATAAATTTTCGTTCGGTTTCATCAAACCCATCCTAATTTCTTCAAACCCATGCTAATTTGCTCAAACCTCAGATAAATTTTCAAACCTCATAAATTTTCGTTCGGTTTCATCAAACCCATCCTAATTTCTTCAAACCCATGCTAATTTGCTCAAACCTCAGATAAATTTTCAAACCTCATAAATTTTCGTTCGGATTCATCAAACCCATCCTAATTTCATCAAACCCATCCTAATTTCTTCAAACCCATGCTAAATTGCTCAAACCTCACATAAATTTTCAAACCACATAAATTTTCGTTCGGTTTCATCAAACCCATCCTAATTTCATCAAACCCATCCTAATTTCTTCAAACCCATGCTAAATTGCTCAAACCTCAGGTAAATTTTCAAACCACATAAATTTTCGTTCGGTTTCATCAAACCCATCCTAATTTCGTCAAACCCATGCTAAATATGTCAAACCTCACATAAATTTTCAAACCTCACATAAATTTTCGTTCGGTTTCATCAAACCCATCCTAATTTCTTCAAACCCATGCTAAATTGCTCAAACCTCACATAAATTTTCAAACCACATAAATTTTCGTTCGGTTTCATCAAACCCATCCTAATTTCTTCAAACCCATGCTAATTTGCTCAAACCTCAGATAAATTTTCAAACCTCATAAATTTTCGTTCGGATTCATCAAACCCATCCTAATTTCATCAAACCCATCCTAATTTCTTCAAACCCATGCTAAATTGCTCAAACCTCAGGTAAATTTTCAAACCACATAAATTTTCGTTCGGTTTCATCAAACCCATCCTAATTTCGTCAAACCCATGCTAAATATGTCAAACCTCACATAAATTTTCAAACCACATAAATTTTCGTTCGGTTTCATCAAACCCATCCTAATTTCTTCAAACCCATGCTAATTTGCTCAAACCTCAGATAAATTTTCAAACCTCATAAATTTTCGTTCGGATTCATCAAACCCATCCTAATTTCGTCAAACCCATGCTAATTTTGTCAAACCTCACATAAATTTTCAAACCTCACATAAATTTTCGTTCGGTTTCATCAAACCCATCCTAATTTCTTCAAACCCATGCTAAATTGCTCAAACCTCACATAAATTTTCAAACCACATAAATTTTCGTTCGGTTTCATCAAACCCATCCTAATTTCATCAAACCCATCCTAATTTCTTCAAACCCATGCTAAATTGCTCAAACCTCAGGTAAATTTTCAAACCACATAAATTTTCGTTCGGTTTCATCAAACCCATCCTAATTTCGTCAAACCCATGCTAAATATGTCAAACCTCACATAAATTTTCAAACCTCACATAAATTTTCGTTCGGTTTCATCAAACCCATCCTAATTTCTTCAAACCCATGCTAAATTGCTCAAACCTCACATAAATTTTCAAACCACATAAATTTTCGTTTGGTTTCATCAAACCCATCCTAATTTCTTCAAACCCATGCTAATTTGCTCAAACCTCAGATAAATTTTCAAACCTCATAAAATTTCGTTCGGATTCATCAAACCCATCCTAATTTCATCAAACCCATCCTAATTTCTTCAAACCCATGCTAAATTGCTCAAACCTCAGGTAAATTTTCAAACCACATAAATTTTCGTTCGGTTTCATCAAACCCATCCTAATTTCGTCAAACCCATGCTAAATATGTCAAACCTCATATAAATTTTCAAACCACATAAATTTTCGTTCGGTTTCATCAAACCCATCCTAATTTCTTCAAACCCATGCTAATTTGCTCAAACCTCAGATAAATTTTCAAACCTCATAAATTTTCGTTCGGATTCATCAAACCCATCCTAATTTCGTCAAACCCATGCTAATTTTGTCAAACCTCACATAAATTTTCAAACCTCACATAAATTTTCGTTCGGTTTCATCAAACCCATCCTAATTTCTTCAAACCCATGCTAAATTGCTCAAACCTCACATAAATTTTCAAACCACATAAATTTTCGTTCGGTTTCATCAAACCCATCCTAATTTCATCAAACCCATCCTAATTTCTTCAAACCCATGCTAAATTGCTCAAACCTCAGGTAAATTTTCAAACCACATAAATTTTCGTTCGGTTTCATCAAACCCATCCTAATTTCGTCAAACCCATGCTAAATATGTCAAACCTCACATAAATTTTCAAACCTCACATAAATTTTCGTTCGGTTTCATCAAACCCATCCTAATTTCTTCAAACCCATGCTAAATTGCTCAAACCTCACATAAATTTTCAAACCACATAAATTTTCGTTCGGTTTCATCAAACCCATCCTAATTTCTTCAAACCCATGCTAATTTGCTCAAACCTCAGATAAATTTTCAAACCTCATAAATTTTCGTTCGGATTCATCAAACCCATCCTAATTTCATCAAACCCATCCTAATTTCTTCAAACCCATGCTAAATTGCTCAAACCTCACATACATTTTCAAACCACATAAATTTTCGTTCGGTTTCATCAAACCCATCCTAATTTCATCAAACCCATCCTAATTTCTTCAAACCCATGCTAAATTGCTCAAACCTCAGGTAAATTTTCAAACCACATAAATTTTCGTTCGGTTTCATCAAACCCATCCTAATTTCGTCAAACCCATGCTAAATATGTCAAACCTCACATAAATTTTCAAACCTCACATAAATTTTCGTTCGGTTTCATCAAACCCATCCTAATTTCTTCAAACCCATGCTAAATTGCTCAAACCTCACATAAATTTTCAAACCACATAAATTTTCGTTCGGTTTCATCAAACCCATCCTAATTTCTTCAAACCCATGCTAATTTGCTCAAACCTCAGATAAATTTTCAAACCTCATAAATTTTCGTTCGGATTCATCAAACCCATCCTAATTTCATCAAACCCATCCTAATTTCTTCAAACCCATGCTAAATTGCTCAAACCTCAGGTAAATTTTCAAACCACATAAATTTTCGTTCGGTTTCATCAAACCCATCCTAATTTCGTCAAACCCATGCTAAATATGTCAAACCTCACATAAATTTTCAAACCACATAAATTTTCGTTCGGTTTCATCAAACCCATCCTAATTTCGTCAAACCCATGCTAAATATGTCAAACCTCACATAAATTTTCAAACCACATAAATTTTCGTTCGGTTTCATCAAACCCATCCTAATTTCTTCAAACCCATGCTAATTTGCTCAAACCTCAGATACATTTTCAAACCTCATAAATTTTCGTTCGGATTCATCAAACCCATCCTAATTTCGTCAAACCCATGCTAATTTTGTCAAACCTCACATAAATTTTCAAACCTCACATAAATTTTCGTTCGGTTTCATCAAACCCATCCTAATTTCTTCAAACCCATGCTAAATTGCTCAAACCTCACATAAATTTTCAAACCACATAAATTTTCGTTCGGTTTCATCAAACCCATCCTAATTTCATCAAACCCATCCTAATTTCGTCAAACCCATGCTAAATATGTCAAACCTCACATAAATTTTCAAACCTCACATAAATTTTCGTTCGGTTTCATCAAACCCATCCTAATTTCAACAAACCCATGCTAAATTGCTCAAACCTCACATAAATTTTCAAACCACATAAATTTTCGTTCGGTTTCATCAAACCCATCCTAATTTCTTCAAACCCATGCTAATTTGCTCAAACCTCAGATAAATTTTCAAACCTCATAAATTTTCGTTCGGATTCATCAAACCCATCCTAATTTCATCAAACCCATCCTAATTTCTTCAAACCCATGCTAAATTGCTCAAACCTCAGGTAAATTTTCAAACCACATAAATTTTCGTTCGGTTTCATCAAACCCATCCTAATTTCGTCAAACCCATGCTAAATATGTCAAACCTCACATAAATTTTCAAACCACATAAATTTTCGTTCGGTTTCATCAAACCCATCCTAATTTCTTCAAACCCATGCTAATTTGCTCAAACCTCAGATAAATTTTCAAACCTCATAAATTTTCGTTCGGATTCATCAAACCCATCCTAATTTCGTCAAACCCATGCTAATTTTGTCAAACCTCACATAAATTTTCAAACCTCACATAAATTTTCGTTCGGTTTCATCAAACCCATCCTAATTTCTTCAAACCCATGCTAAATTGCTCAAACCTCACATAAATTTTCAAACCACATAAATTTTCGTTCGGTTTCATCAAACCCATCCTAATTTCATCAAACCCATCCTAATTTCTTCAAACCCATGCTAAATTGCTCAAACCTCAGGTAAATTTTCAAACCACATAAATTTTCGTTCGGTTTCATCAAACCCATCCTAATTTCGTCAAACCCATGCTAAATATGTCAAACCTCACATAAATTTTCAAACCTCACATAAATTTTGGTTCGGTTTCATCAAACCCATCCTAATTTCTTCAAACCCATGCTAAATTGCTCAAACCTCACATAAATTTTCAAACCACATAAATTTTCGTTCGGTTTCATCAAACCCATCCTAATTTCTTCAAACCCATGCTAATTTGCTCAAACCTCAGATAAATTTTCTAACCTCATAAATTTTCGTTCGGTTTCATCAAACCCATCCTAATTTCTTCAAACCCATGCTAATTTGCTCAAACCTCAGATAAATTTTCAAACCTCATAAATTTTCGTTCGGATTCATCAAACCCATCCTAATTTCATCAAACCCATCCTAATTTCTTCAAACCCATGCTAAATTGCTCAAACCTCACATACATTTTCAAACCACATAAATTTTCGTTCGGTTTCATCAAACCCATCCTAATTTCATCAAACCCATCCTAATTTCTTCAAACCCATGCTAAATTGCTCAAACCTCAGGTAAATTTTCAAACCACATAAATTTTCGTTCGGTTTCATCAAACCCATCCTAATTTCGTCAAACCCATGCTAAATATGTCAAACCTCACATAAATTTTCAAACCTCACATAAATTTTCGTTCGGTTTCATCAAACCCATCCTAATTTCTTCAAACCCATGCTAAATTGCTCAAACCTCACATAAATTTTCAAACCACATAAATTTTCGTTCGGTTTCATCAAACCCATCCTAATTTCTTCAAACCCATGCTAATTTGCTCAAACCTCAGATAAATTTTCAAACCTCATAAATTTTCGTTCGGATTCATCAAACCCATCCTAATTTCATCAAACCCATCCTAATTTCTTCAAACCCATGCTAAATTGCTCAAACCTCAGGTAAATTTTCAAACCACATAAATTTTCGTTCGGTTTCATCAAACCCATCCTAATTTCGTCAAACCCATGCTAAATATGTGAAACCTCACATAAATTTTCAAACCACATAAATTTTCGTTCGGTTTCATCAAACCCATCCTAATTTCGTCAAACCCATGCTAAATATGTCAAACCTCACATAAATTTTCAAACCACATAAATTTTCGTTCGGTTTCATCAAACCCATCCTAATTTCTTCAAACCCATGCTAATTTGCTCAAACCTCAGATACATTTTCAAACCTCATAAATTTTCGTTCGGATTCATCAAACCCATCCTAATTTCGTCAAACCCATGCTAATTTTGTCAAACCTCACATAAATTTTCAAACCTCACATAAATTTTCGTTCGGTTTCATCAAACCCATCCTAATTTCTTCAAACCCATGCTAAATTGCTCAAACCTCACATAAATTTTCAAACCACATAAATTTTCGTTCGGTTTCATCAAACCCATCCTAATTTCATCAAACCCATCCTAATTTCTTCAAACCCATGCTAAATTGCTCAAACCTCAGGTAAATTTTCAAACCACATAAATTTTCGTTCGGTTTCATCAAACCCATCCTAATTTCGTCAAACCCATGCTAAATATGTCAAACCTCACATAAATTTTCAAACCTCACATAAATTTTCGTTCGGTTTCATCAAACCCATCCTAATTTCTTCAAACCCATGCTAAATTGCTCAAACCTCATAAATTTTCAAACCACATAAATTTTCGTTCGGTTTCATCAAACCCATCCTAATTTCTTCAAACCCATGCTAATTTGCTCAAACCTCAGATAAATTTTCAAACCTCATAAATTTTCGTTCGGATTCATCAAACCCATCCTAATTTCATCAAACCCATCCTAATTTCTTCAAACCCATGCTAAATTGCTCAAACCTCAGGTAAATTTTCAAACCACATAAATTTTCGTTCGGTTTCATCAAACCGATCCTAATTTCGTCAAACCCATGCTAAATATGTCAAACCTCACATAAATTTTCAAACCACATAAATTTTCGTTCGGTTTCATCAAACCCATCCTAATTTCTTCAAACCCATGCTAATTTGCTCAAACCTCAGATAAATTTTCAAACCTCATAAATTTTCGTTCGGATTCATCAAACCCATCCTAATTTCGTCAAACCCATGCTAATTTTGTCAAACCTCACATAAATTTTCAAACCTCACATAAATTTTCGTTCGGTTTCATCAAACCCATCCTAATTTCTTCAAACCCATGCTAAATTGCTCAAACCTCACATAAATTTTCAAACCACATAAATTTTCGTTCGGTTTCATCAAACCCATCCTAATTTCATCAAACCCATCCTAATTTCTTCAAACCCATGCTAAATTGCTCAAACCTCAGGTAAATTTTCAAACCACATAAATTTTCGTTCGGTTTCATCAAACCCATCCTAATTTCGTCAAACCCATGCTAAATATGTCAAACCTCACATAAATTTTCAAACCTCACATAAATTTTGGTTCGGTTTCATCAAACCCATCCTAATTTCTTCAAACCCATGCTAAATTGCTCAAACCTCACATAAATTTTCAAACCACATAAATTTTCGTTCGGTTTCATCAAACCCATCCTAATTTCTTCAAACCCATGCTAATTTGCTCAAACCTCAGATAAATTTTCAAACCTCATAAATTTTCGTTCGGTTTCATCAAACCCATCCTAATTTCTTCAAACCCATGCTAATTTGCTCAAACCTCAGATAAATTTTCAAACCTCATAAATTTTCGTTCGGATTCATCAAACCCATCCTAATTTCATCAAACCCATCCTAATTTCTTCAAACCCATGCTAAATTGCTCAAACCTCACATACATTTTCAAACCACATAAATTTTCGTTCGGTTTCATCAAACCCATCCTAATTTCATCAAACCCATCCTAATTTCTTCAAACCCATGCTAAATTGCTCAAACCTCAGGTAAATTTTCAAACCACATAAATTTTCGTTCGGTTTCATCAAACCCATCCTAATTTCGTCAAACCCATGCTAAATATGTCAAACCTCACATAAATTTTCAAACCTCACATAAATTTTCGTTCGGTTTCATCAAACCCATCCTAATTTCTTCAAACCCATGCTAAATTGCTCAAACCTCACATAAATTTTCAAACCACATAAATTTTCGTTCGGTTTCATCAAACCCATCCTAATTTCTTCAAACCCATGCTAATTTGCTCAAACCTCAGATAAATTTTCAAACCTCATAAATTTTCGTTCGGATTCATCAAACCCATCCTAATTTCATCAAACCCATCCTAATTTCTTCAAACCCATGCTAAATTGCTCAAACCTCAGGTAAATTTTCAAACCACATAAATTTTCGTTCGGTTTCATCAAACCCATCCTAATTTCGTCAAACCCATGCTAAATATGTCAAACCTCACATAAATTTTCAAACCACATAAATTTTCGTTCGGTTTCATCAAACCCATCCTAATTTCGTCAAACCCATGCTAAATATGTCAAACCTCACATAAATTTTCAAACCACATAAATTTTCGTTCGGTTTCATCAAACCCATCCTAATTTCTTCAAACCCATGCTAATTTGCTCAAACCTCAGATACATTTTCAAACCTCATAAATTTTCGTTCGGATTCATCAAACCCATCCTAATTTCGTCAAACCCATGCTAATTTTGTCAAACCTCACATAAATTTTCAAACCTCACATAAATTTTCGTTCGGTTTCATCAAACCCATCCTAATTTCTTCAAACCCATGCTAAATTGCTCAAACCTCACATAAATTTTCAAACCACATAAATTTTCGTTCGGTTTCATCAAACCCATCCTAATTTCATCAAACCCATCCCAATTTCTTCAAACCCATGCTAAATTGCTCAAACCTCAGGTAAATTTTCAAACCACATAAATTTTCGTTCGGTTTCATCAAACCCATCCTAATTTCGTCAAACCCATGCTAAATATGTCAAACCTCACATAAATTTTCAAACCTCACATAAATTTTCGTTCGGTTTCATCAAACCCATCCTAATTTCTTCAAACCCAT